>JAJIBD010003399.1:0-214012 GCA_021461705.1 Cryptotis parvus | reverse complement strand
GGGTTATCATGTATATCTTTTTTGCCTACTTCCAACGCCTCAGTTCTACACTGGTATTATCATTTACAATAATTTTTAGTACACTGACTCTCCCTGTGCTCGGATGATCATGAGGTGCCTGGGAGGGGAGTCAGGTTCTAGCCCTGGCCAACCATCCCAATAGAGGCTCACAAGAAGCCAGAGGGACCCCCCACACCATTAGGGCAGTCATTTTTCAACATCCGACTCCACAGCTCGTCAGAGCTCCACCCAAGAGAAAAGTCGATCTCTCCCCATTGCAGTTCATCAGTAAATGCATGAGATGAGAGCCTACTACTGAGTATACCACCTGCACGGCAGAGCCTGGCAAGCTACCCATGTCGTATTTGATATGCCAAAGACCAGTAACAATTATAGACCTTATTCCCATGACCTGAAGGAATGGTTTGAGGCAGATTTCATGTACAAGCAGATTTCATGTACAAATTCACCGCTGCCTGTGGGGCTTGAGGTATGCTAGCATCCATGTCATATAGGTGCTTGTAGAAAGCTTCACCATCCAGAACACATGTCAGGCACTTATTGGTGATTGAGGTGGGTAAAACAGAGAAGAGGAAGCACTCTTTCCTTGAAGCCACCTCCCTTCACACATTCCACCTTTAATTTCCTGTTGACATTCTGAAATGATGGTGAAAAGTGGAGGGATGGCAATAATGTCTGAACAGCCCAGAACCTTGTTAGATAACTATTTAATTATCAGGCATGATGCTTGCCCACAGTTTTGCATATAGTTAGGAGCAGGATACGTTTTGAGATTAACGTGAATCCTTTCCCACTTCCTCATCTCTGTGTGTTTACCTTTGTTGCTGAGGTCGGTGGGATCTTCACTACTTGGTGTGAATTGAAATGACTGCAAAGGTGGTTTTTTTCTGTTTATGACAATTTAGTTTTTAATTTTTTAATTTAATTATTTTTTATTATAACGCTGTGAGACAGACATTTACAAAGCTGTACATAATTGGGTTTCAGTCAATGTTGCACACCCATCCCCTCCACCAGTGCCCATTTCCTACCACCAATGTTCCCAGATTCCCTCCTCCCTCCTCCAGCCTGCCTCTAATAGCAGACATTTTCCCTCCTTTCTCTGTCTCTTTCTCTCTATCTCTGTCTCTGACTCTCTCTCTCTCTCTCTCTCTCTCTCTCTCTCTCTCTCTCCCTTCTCTTACACATTGTGGCTTGCCATGCATATATTTTGGGGTTATCATGTAATTTCCTTTGCCTACATTCAATGCTCAGTTCTAGTTCGGCATTACCATTTCCAAAAATTAGGAGAACACTAGTATATATTTATATCCCACAGATGAATGCACTCATTCTTTATCTGTCCTTTTCCTTCTGACTGATTTCACTGAGCATGATGATCTCCATGTCTATCCATTTTTAGGCAAATTTCAGACTGCATAGGTTTTGACTCCCAGAACAGCAATAGTAGAATCAGGATTACCCAGTGATTTCTTCAGAAACCTATGTGTATTTTTTTTAACATTATCTATCTATCTGTCTGTCTGTCTGTCTGTCTGTCCGTCTATCCGTCTATCTATCTATCTATCTATCTATCTATCTATCTATCTATCTATCTATCTATCTATCTATCTATCTATCTATCTATCTATCTATCTATCTATCTATCTATCTCATCTATCTATCTATCTATCTATCTATCTATCTATCTATCTATCTATCGACAATTACAAAAATGTTCATGTTTGGGTTTCGACCACATAGTGTTCCAGCACCCATCCCTCCAATAAGTGTATTGATACTCCTAAACATCACACACATTGCAGGCACTGACTTTAGACTCCTGCTCCATTAAATATAAAAATTCAAGGATGAGGTAAAACATAATTTGAAAAGATAGGGGGATCCTAGAAAATCTTGGTGATTTTCTAAGAACGTTTTATTATGGAAAATTAAAAACATATGTTAAAATATAAATATAATAAATTATAATGTTCTCATCACCACTGTGTTTCCTAATCTTATTTTACCTGTCTTCTAGTTCAATCTTTTCTTCTCCTTCTTTTTCTTTTCAGTGCTGGGGATGAACAGAGGCTTTATGGCTGAGTTATATCTCCAGCCCCAATCTGATGTTTTCTGAAGCATTTTGTACTTCAGTATGCTAATAAGTCTTTTAAAAAATTATATGAACTAATACTTAGACCCACTCCCTCTGTATTAGATTAGGAAAGAAAGAGGGTTACAGATTTGCTCAAGGTCAGATAATTAGTGAGAATAGACTGGGAATATTTGTTCTTATGGTATTTAATTCCACATTCTTTCCCTGTAACACATTTTCACTTTAATGTCAGTCGGCCCAGATCCACATCTCCTGAACCTCGGCTTGATCCTCCCTACCCCCAAGTGAGATTAATCTCCCTGTTGACGGTGTTTTGGGCCTTGTCAGAAACTAAACCTGATGGATTCCCTTTCCTTCCCTAAAGCTAAGTCTTGGTAGCCTCTATGCTAGAACTCCACCACCATATCAATGGACCCAGCCCCCTATCCCTTGAGGCAGCCCGAGAGTTCTACTCATCAAATTTCATACTCTTCCAGTTACACTTCCTGCCACTGGACGAAGGCTGAAAGGGGAAAGAAAAAGGTAACTCCCAGTCTAATTTCTCATTGATACCTAGGAAAGTTACCTACATAGATTCATCCCTAAGCATAGGAGGGACACTGCAACCCAATAAGGGAGATGCATAGAAGCCCACCAAATTCTATATGCAAAAAACAATAACACAAATGACTCAACCAGCACCAATCAACTCTATAGATCCTTGGAAAAGGAATTTAGTGACACCATGGTGCTGATGTTTAATGAATAAAAAGAAGTCATGGCACAGTTAGTTAGCAAAGCACAAGAACATTTTAGAGATGAACTAAGAACACTACAATCAGAAATGATAGCAATGAAAAGTACGGTATCACTTGTATCATTTGTCTTCCTGTTTTTTGCTCGGGTGGGCACCAGTAACATCTCCATATATCCTGTTGTGTGCTAGTGTATCCCAAGGGCATCTGCTCACTCCAGGAACATGAAGAGCCTCAGACCATTCCCTCAGGTCATGGGAATGAGGTCTATGATTATGGTTTTTGGGATATCAAATACAACACAGGTAGCTTGCCAGGCTCTGCCCTGAGAAAAGTACAGTAGATGATATAAATAACGCACAATCTGAGCAGCGAATAATAGGAGCTAAGAAAAAAATGAGGAGTTTCAGGATAAGATGGAGGAAGTGCCTAGAAAATAATGGAAGGTGGGAAAAATCTGAATAAGAATGAACAGAACACCAAAGAATTTTGGATGAGTTCAAGAGGAAAGATATAAGAATTGTTGGAGTCCCTGAAGAGGAATTTGAAGGTGAATTTGATGAATAAACAACAGCTAATCAAATAATAGAAAAGAATTTCCCAGAGTTGAGGAATATAGACACCCATATCTAAAGAGGCCTGAAGGGTCAAATGACAATAGACTCAAATAGAAAAAAATCCAAGACATATCATATGCAGAATGACAAAAGCCAAAGACAGAACACATACTATTGAAAGCAACAAGATCAAAAAAAATAAAAAGAAACAAACTTGTTACATACAAAAAAATCTCGGAAGATTTCACAATAGGTCAAATGAAACTGTGAGCTGGACAAGAATAAACCTATATAGTGAAAAACAAAACAAAGCAAGAACAACAGAAAGCACCCTCAATGAAATGAACATGCCTCACAAAGATCTTCATTCAAATTTGAAGGAATGATACAGAGCTTAAAGAATAGGCAATAGCTAAGGGAGTTACTAGTCTTGAAACCAGTTTTGCAAAAGCACATTAAAGGAACTTCTTTAAAAAGACAGAATAAACTCAGCATTTTGCCACTGAGTATGACATTCACTTATGATGCTCATGGTTGCCCTCTACTAGATTTTTTTTTTAACATTTTATTATACCACCGTGAGATATACAATTACAACGTTGTTCACGCTTGGGGGTTTTGGTCACACAGTGTTCCAGCACCCGCCCTCCACCAGTGCCCCTCAGCCACCACCCATGTCCCCAATTCCCTCCCCCTCCCACATCCCGCCTAAATGGCAGGTTCTTTATCTCCTCTCCTCTCTCTCTCTCTCTCTCTCCTTCTCCCACACATTGTGGGTTGCACTCACGATACACTTAGAAGCCATCATTTGCATTTTTTGTCTGTCTTTAATGCTCAGTTCTATGTTAGCATCAGAACTTTAGACATTTATTCACTCATGTTCCTTTCTCTATCTAAACCAACCTCTGACTCCCACACGCTTGTGGTAATTTCCACTTTTGGTAAGATCACCTAGTATATTTATGCCATGCAAATAAATGCAGTCATTCTATGTCTCTCCCTTTCCTTCTGACTAATTTCACTCAACATGATTCTTTCCATATCCATCCATTTATAGCAAAATTTCATAACTTCATTTTTTCTGACAGCTGCATAGTATTCCATTGTGTAGATGTACCACAGTTTCTTTATCCAGTCATCAGTTCTCGGGCATACTGGTTGTTTCCAGGTTTTGGCTATTGTGAACAGTGCTGCTATGAAAATAAAAGTGCGGATTGTGTTTCCGCTGTGCGTTTTGGCTTTCCAGGGTATATTCCCAGGAGCGGTATGGCTGGGTCAAAGGGGAGCTCAATTTCTAGTCTTTGGAGGAATGTCCATATTGTTTTCCAGAAAGGTTGTACAAGTCGACATTCCCACCAACAGTGTATGAGAGTCCCCTTTTCCCCACATCCACGCCAGCACTTGTTGCTTTTACCCTTTTGGATATGGGCCATTCTCTGTGGTGTGAGGTGATATCTCATTGTTGTTTTGATTTGCATCTCTCTGATGATTAGTGATGATGAGCATTTTTTCATATGCCTTTTGGCCATTCGGATTTCTTCCTTGCTGAAGTTTCTGTTCATCTCCTCTCCCCATTTTCTAATGGGGTTGGCTGTTTTTTTCTTATATAGCTGTACCAGTGCCTGATATATCCTGGATATTAACCCCTTATCAGATGGGTATTGGGTGAATATTCTTTCCCATTCCGTCGACTGTCTTTCTATCTTGGTCACTGTTTCTTTTCGAGGTGCAGAAGCTCTTCAGTTTCATGTAGTCCCATATATTTATATTTTCTTCTAGTTGCTTTGTTAATGGTGCTTCACCTTTGAAGATGTCTTTAGCATCGATGTCGTGGAGGGTTTTTCCTATATTTTCTTCAACATACTTTATGGATTCAGGTCTGACATTGAGATCTTTAATCCATTTTGAACTGATTTTTGTGCAAGGTGTTAGACACAGGTCCAAATTCATTTTTTTACATGTAGCTGTCCAGTTTTCCCAGCACCACTTGTTGAAGAGGCTTTCCCTTACTCCAGTTTGGACTCTTTGCACCTTTATCAAAGATTAACTGATCATGTCTTTGAGGGTGGGTGTCAGGATACTCAACTCTATTCCATAGGTCCACCGGTCTGTTTTTATTCCAGTACCACGCTGTTTTAATTTGCCCTCTACTAGATTAAGAAAGATTTGTTTACTCTAGCTTGCTAAGAGATTTTTTAAAATAAAGGTTTACTATTTTATTTAGCTGATTATATTTATTTGAATGGCAATTACAAAGGTTATTAATAGTACTTCCCAACTTTATGTCCCCACTTTATGTCCCACTACCAACTTAATGTCCCCACATTCCCTCCCTCCCACCCCCAGCCCGCCTCTATAGTAGGCACTTTTTCTCTTCCTCTCTGTCTCTGTCACTGTCTCTATCTCTGTCTCTGTCTCTGTCTCTCTCTCTTGTCCCTCTCTCTCTCTCTCTCTCTCTCTCTCTCTCTTCTCCTACACTTTGTAGCTTTCCCTACAGACATCTAGGGTTTATCATGTAAGTCTCTTTGTGCATATTCAATGCTGAGTTCTAGTCTGGCATTACCCATATCCCATAAATGAATGCAGTCATTCTATATCTGTCCTTTTCCTTCTGACTAATTTCACTCAGCATGATAGTCTGCATGTCTATCCATTTGCAGGTAAATTTCATGACTTTGTCTTTTCTGACAGCTGCATAGTATTCCATTGTGTGACTTACCACAGTTTCTTTTATCCAGTCTTCTGTTTTTGGGCATTTAGGTTGTTTCCAGATGCTGGCTATCATGAATAGAGCTGCAATGAATATAGAAGTGCAGATAGTGTTTCTGCTGTATGTTTTTAGGTCGCCAGGGTATATTCCTAGAAGTGGTATTGCTAGGTCAAATGGGAGCTCAATATCTAGTTTTTGGAGGAATGTCCATATTGTTTTCCAAAAGGGCTGGACCAATCAGCATTCCCACCAACAGTGAATGAGAGTCCCTTTCTCCCCGCATCACTGCCAGCAGCAGTTGTTCTTGCTTTTTCAGATGTGTTCCAATCTCTGTGGTGTGAGATGATACCTCATTGTTGTTTTGGCTTGCATCTCCCTGATGATTAATGACGAAGAACACTTTTTCATATGCCTTTTGTATTCGAATTTCTTCCTTTTGGAAGTTTCTGTTCACTTCTTCTCACCATTTTTTGATGGGGTTGGCTTTTTTTTTTCCTTGTAAATTCTACTAGTGCCTGGTATATCCTGGATATTAATCCCTTATCAGATGGGTATTCTTTCCCACTCTGTGGATTGTTTTTGCATCTTGGTCACCATTTCTTTTGAGGTGCAGAAGCTTTTCAGTTTTAGGTAATCCCATTTGTTTATCTTTGCTTCTATTTGCTTTGTCAGTGTGTTTCATCTTTGAAGATCCTTTAGCTTCGATGTTGTAGAGTATTTTTCCTATGTTTTCTTTAATGCACCTTATAGATTCATATCTGATGTTGAGATCTTTAATCCATTTTGATCTGACTTTTGTGTATGGCATTAGAAGGAGGTCTAAATTCATCTTTTTACATGCAGCTGTCATATTTTCTAACATAAATCTGATACTATTTTTCTTAGGATAAAACACACTTTCATACTTCCATAGACCTATTCAGATTTCCCCTTTACAAATCTTAATTCTCTTCATTCTTATTAAAATTTAAGTTTATATCTATTTCATGTCACTTGTCACTTTTGTTCTCATTGTTCATCGATTTGCTCCAGCGCGCACCAGTAACATTCCATTCATTGGGAATGAGGTCCATTATTGTTACTATTTTTGGCATATTAAATACACCATGGGTAAAATTATTGGGGCCGGGTGACAGTCCAGCAGATAGGGCATTTGCCTTGCATGTGGCCTACCCAGGTTCCATCCCCAGCATCCCATATGGTCTCCGAGCACCACCAGGAGTAATTCCTGAGTGCAGAGCCAGGAGTTATACCTGAGTATCGCTGGGTGGACCCAAAAAGCAAAAAAATTTTTTTAATTATTAGCAAAGACTTAATTAAAAATATATATACTTATAGAAAAGAAAGATGCACAGTTTTTGAAAAAATACTGTATCAACTTACTGTTGATTTGCAGTTTTGTAGAATTTCAGGTTCAATATGCCAAAAACAGTAATAATAATGGACCTCATTCCCAATGAATGGAGATGATACTGGGGCCCGCTCAGCAAATCGATAAACAACAGGAACAAAAGGGACAAGTGACAAGAAGATCTATCCTTCTATATGTTGTATGTTTTACCACGTCCACAATAAATTAAAAATAGATCTCTCATATATGGGATAAAAAAGAAACATAGCATAGGAGTAGGATACAGGAATCAAAACTGAATATTTTGTCTATATGAGGTGGGGTTTGAGAGTCTCTGAGACACTGGTTTATGGAATTAGGCACTCTGGTGATTAAGTGTTGAATTAAATGTTGAAATAGTGTATGCATGAAAAATATGATTAATTATATTATAAATACCAGTACCTCAATAAAAAATGGTGGGAAAAAAGTTAACCCATTAGCCAGCTGGAAAAAAAAACAATTATTATTTTTTTTTCATCTCTAAGTCCAGCATTTATTTTTATTTTTTTTTTAGCATTTATTATTTTTTTTATTAATTTTTTATTTTTACAATTACAAAGATATACAATTAAAAAGTTCATATTTGGGTTTTGGTCGTACAGTGTAGCAGCACCCATCCCGCCACCAGTGCCCATCTCCCACCACCAATGTCCCCGGTTCCCTCCCCCTCCCAAAACAATTATATTTTATACCAGTATTTTCCACAGTTATTCTTTTGTGAGATAGTAAAACTGTAAATTCCTGAGTCCCAATTCCAGAGGATCTAATTTCTCAGGGCTAAAAGATAGTGGTTTTCTGGATTCAGTTTATACTGACACTTGAGATCTAATTATGAAATTTTAAGAAATTTTATAGTTACTAAATAGCACAAAATTGAATTATATAAGTTTTCAATAAAATAAATTATATTAAAATAATGTAAATACTCTGAACTTATTATGTTTCACAGACTTTACTTCACTTGTGCATATCTGCACTGCACAGATCCAGAAGTCTAAAAAATAAGCATAGCAAGAACTGCATTAAGAGAAAAATTCACAACCCTATAGGCCTACATTAGGAAAGAAAGGCTCAATAACCTAAACACATGTCTTCAACACTTGGAAAAAGGAACACAAATTAATCCAAAAGTAGATGGCATTGGGCTACACTGGCACGTGATAGGGTCAAATGGAAATATTATTGGCGCCTGCTCGAGAAAATCGATGAACCACGGGATATTAGTGATCTAGTAATCTAGTGATCAATAATATAAAAATCAAGAAAGCAATACAAAGAGTCATTGAGAGCAAAAGCTTGTTCTAGAATTTATGCACTTTTGGGTCACTCCTGGTGATGCTCAGGGGTTGTTCCTTGCTCTACGCTCAGGATTTCCTCCTGGCAGTGTTGTGGGACCATATAGAATCCCATCGAACCTGAATTGGCCATGTGCAAGGTAAATGCCCTACCTGCTGTGCTATTGCTCCAGCCTCTGTTCTGAAGCTTATCCTTGTGACTGAGTGCATAAATAGTTCATTCCTATTGAATCTAAGTATTCTATTTTGCTATAATTTATTCATTAAACTCTTGATAGAGGTTTTTGTTTTTAGTTTTTGCCTTTTACAAAGAATGCTGCAATGTAAGTTTGTGTATAAGCCTTTTCTTGGACATATATTTCCTTTTTTTCCTGCTAAAAGTCTAGGTGTATATCATGTGATTGATATGTGTGTAACTTCTAAGAAGCTACCAAATTCTTTTCAATGTGGCAATGCCAACTTTTTCTTTCTTTTTTTTGGGGAAAGGGGTTAATTGACAAAGTATGATTGGGTTTGACATTGGCTTAAGATTTTTTTTTTTTTTTTGCTTTTTGGGTCGCACCCGGCGTGCTCAGGGGGTTACTCCTGGCTCTGCACTCAGGAATTACTCCTGGCGTTGCTTGGGGGACCATATGGGATGCCGGGGATCGAACCCGGGCGGCATGGGCCGGCCGCGTGCAAGGCAAATGCCCTACCCGCTGGGCTATCGCTCCGGCCCCTGGCTTAATATTTTTATGTGAACATTTCAATCAGGCTAGTAATGCAACACCACTCAAATGATATTCTTCAAATAATTACTAGGCCTTTATTTAGTGGGTGTGGGAAGAAACTCATTTGTAGTAATGAACATTGAATCACATTAGTCATTATTTAATTTACTTTATTGGTTGATAAGATTCTTTGAATTTCTTTCCTGTATTTGTGCAAGTTTTGTTTACACTTCTACTTCCTTTTGTGATTTTTATGAACCAGACATCTTAGGCGGTACATTAAAGGGTTTTAAGTTTGGGTAATAAACAACTGATTCATCTCAGAGAACATTATGACATTATTTGACTTCAGAGTTTCAACTTAAGGCAACTAATGACTATTTAGCACATAAACTTTGACAAAATATTCAACACCTCTCTCTGTGTGTATGTTGTTTGTTTTCTCATTCAACCGTGAGTAAAGCAACAAATTATATTTTACTTTGGCTAACTGTGTTATAGTGTGATTTATTTTAGTGGTAACATAGTCTTTTATTATACTGTTAGAGTTAGGGTTATCTTTTATTATACTGTAGTCTTTTATTTATTACTCTGAGAATCTGCCAATCAGTCTCTGTAATTACCTGATTTTGAGTGGTCTCTTTTTTAAAAAAAAAAGCCACAATCTAACAGCTAGGACTAGTTTTACTATTATTGTTTAAGTAAACTTTGCAAACTTACAACTAAAATAGCATAGCTATAATGTACAGATTGCAACTGGATTTTCAGAGTTCATTAGGCTCCTAAAAGTGGATAGTCGCAGGCAACCCCCTCTAAGTAACATATTCCTGTGTAATTTGACAGCTTTGACTCATTGCAGATTAAAGAGCTTTCCCCAGTTTTTTGAAACTGAGATTGCTTCCAGAAAACTTGTGGAAAGATTAAAAGAGAGGCTGTGACTAGCCAACACCGATTCTAGCTTGGACTGTGATAGGCTTCTCTAGCAGTGTTGGCTCCAGTAGCCTCTTTCTTTCCCAGAGAAGAAGCAACATGTGCAAATTAACAAAAAATGCAATGGATGAATGCCTACTTTCTCTAGATGAAATTCAACTGCAATGCACTATTGGAATTTTACCTTCTTATTTTAATCTACAATGACACATTATTCTAAAAAAAATATAACTATAGATAGAGCAATAAACACATTCTCCCTTTTCATGGACATTATTTTCAAATATATAGCAGACACAAAAGTCTTCAAAAAGCTCTTTATCAGTGAGAGAGCAATCTATCTTTCTCTTCCCTATCAAGATAAAAGCTCTATCTGGAGGGATGCACTGTTTATAGATCCTGGGACTGGTAGTCTTCCAAGAAGCTAGTAAAAAAAAATTAGGAACAAGAAGTATCTGTTCTCTGGGAAGGAAAAGAAACAAAAACGCTTCTCTATTTTGCTAGGTAAACACTGTTAGCATGACTCTATCTGATGGCTTAATAAATCGAGAATGCAGAAATGACACTATCAATTCCACCAGAATTCAAATCATGGTACCCTGTGACTAAAGAGTAAAGCAAATGATGAAAGAAGTAGAGCCACTCATTAAAATCTCACTTGAAACTTTTCAGTTGAAACTTAGTCACACTTCCTAATTTCTCTCAGGAGTTATGTTTAGAACTTTAGCAGAACATGCAGTGCAATGGTCTTTAACGGCACTGAGCCGGTCAGATCCCAGTTCTGGATAGATCTGAGGAATACTGGAGAGATCAGAGACTCCCAACTTTTCTACCACAAAGAAAAATTTAAAAATATTTTTACTGTAAGTGATTGCTTGGAAGACTTATAACTATCTCAGTCCTTTATCTCAGGCTAAGACATGGATTCCCAGTGTGTTCAGGGAGATGTCTGGTTTTCATAGGAATCCTGGCTCCAGGCCTACCAGTCATATGACCTTGGGAAAGCGGCAAAACCTCTTTGAGCCTCAGTTTTCTCACAGAATGGGATGAGAATATAAGGGAGCAGATTACTCAGAGCAGTGCCGGGATCTGGGTGAAAACTAAAACACTAACAGTGACAACATGGTGAAAACTGAAAAAGTATTAAAAAATTGCATTTATTTCACCATTTTTTGGTTGCTGTTGTGACACTGAAACTAGCACACTTGGCTGGGGAAGTTATTGATATGCACACTGGGAATTACGCTTTAGGTACAGTACTCACATACAGAGGGTATGGCCCGAGGGTTCCCAAATGCAGCACTGAAGAACTGCACTCCGTGGCAGTGCTGGGGAACCCAAGATTTCTTGCTTGAGAGGCAGGTTCTTTTCTACTGAGCCATGTCCTGTTCCCATCATAAAACTGCTTATTTTTATTTAAATTAGAAGGGTTGGACCTTGTGAGAATTTGTTAACAGTTCCACCTGTAGTGCCTAAGGGTATATGGCAAACGGGTTTGAATGATGTTGCTTTTCCTTTAAGGGAGTCTGAGCGCAGAAATTGTACTACTTTTCAGATGCAGAGGTCTAAGTTAATTTGCTTGCTTTGCTAAGGTGCTCAGGGGAGAGGGTGTCTTGGGTGGCAGAGGGTCAGGGAAGTTATAGCCTGAGTAGTAAGCAGCTAGACTTACCCTGCTTCTTCTAGCTCCCTAGTGAGCTGTGTTCTCCACAGGTGACATATTTGTTTAGGACAAACTCAGGGCTGGGTCTTCTGATTAGAGACCTGGAACAAAAAATGATTTTCCTTTTAGTAGTCATGTCAGTTTTCATTTCTTCTCTATCCATCTATGACTTTTTAAAAATGGGAGCATGCCCAGCAATGCTTAGGGCTTACTCCTGACTCTGTGCTCAGCGGTTCAAGGGCCATTCTTGGTGATATTTGACCAATCAGGGCAACTGGCTTAATGCTTGGACCTGGCAATGTGTTGTTTTCTGGACCAGTGGTGGCCACCCAGGGTTCACCAGATATGTTTGCAGGACCATGCAGTACTGGGGATGAAACTTTTGGTCCCTGCAGTACAAAGACTGTGCTGCTCCTGACCATTGAGCTATCTCCTTTCCTATTTCCAGACATTGACCATAAAAATTGTGCTACTATTCATAATAGCCAGAATCTGGAAACAAACTGAATGCCCAAGAACAGAAGACTGACTAAAGAAACTGTGGTACATCTACACAATGGAATACTGTGCAGCTGTCAGAAAAGACGAAGTCATGAAATTTATATGCGAATAGATGGACATGGAGAGTATCATGCTGAGTGAAATGAGTCAGAAGGTAAAAGACAGATATAGAATAACTGCATTCATTAGTGGTATATAAATATATACTAGTATTCCACTAATTATGGGAAATGTTAGCGCCACACTACAACTGAACATTGAATGTACAAAAGGGAGTTACATGATAATCCCTAAATGTCTGTAGGGCAAGTCACAATGTGTAAGAAAGAAGAGAGGCAAGAGAGAGAAATAAGAGGAATAGTGTCTGCTATAGAGGCAGGCTGGAGGAGGGGGAGGGAACTTGGGGACATTGGTGGTGAGAATGGGGTACTGGTGGAGGGACGGTGCTGGAAAAATGTATGACTGAAACCGAATCATGAACATCTTTTTAATTGTATATTGCATGGTGGTATAATAAAAAAAAAATTTAAAAACTTGTGCTGAAATGAGCATCAATTTTTCTTTCTTTTTTTTAAATTTTTTTTTTGCTTTTTTGGGTCACACCCGGCAATGCTCAGGGGGTTACTCCTGGCTCTGCACTCAGGAATTACTCCTGGTGGTGCTCGGGGGACCATATGGGATGCCGGGAATTGAACCTGGGCCAGCATGGGCTGGCCGAGTGCAAGGCAAACGCCCTACCCGCTGGGCTATCACTCCGGCCCCATGAGCATCAATTTTCTACTTGATATATTCATATTCTTCTGATAAATACCCAGAAGCGGAATGGCGAATCACAGGGAATTTACATCCCCTGATGTAATACCCTGAAATAATCTCTTCTCTATGTCTCTACCAACACTAGTTTCTTGTATTTTTTGATAGTGGTTAGCCTTAAAGGTGTGAGCCCTCTCACTACATTTTTCATTAGGGGGTGGTCAAACACCGTAGACAATGGTGAGGAGACTTTGTAGTGCCTGGGATCAAACAAAGGCTATTTCATGCAAAGCATGCGTTACAGTACATTAAGATATTCCCAGGTTTATCATTGTGGTTCTAATTTGTATTCCTTAATAATTAATGGTGATAAACTAATTATCATGTTAGCCATCTATATATCTTTTTTGAGAAGTGTACATGTAGTTCTTGTACCCATTTCAAAATTGTTCTAATAAAATAATAAAGTTGAGTTAAAATTTTCATATAGTTTTTGTTTGTTTGCATATTTGGTTTTTTTTTTGGGGAAGCACACAAATGCTCAGGGCTTACTCCTCGTTCTGTGGACAGGAGACAGACTTGTCTGCATCCAGGACTCTGTCCCATGGGCCCTGGATGGTTGATGGTCTGACATAGGAAAAGACTGGGCCCCTGGGTGAACCAAGAGCCATGGCAGAGCCTGGCAAGTTACCTGTGGTGTATTTGATATGCCAAAAACAGTAGCAATAATGAACCTTATTCCCAATGAATGGAGACATTACTGGCTCCTGCTTGAGCAAATCCACGAACAACCGGAAGACAAGTGACAAGTGACAAGTGACCAGAGGGAAGGAGGAGGGTGACTGGTAAATCCGATGAAAAGGATTAGGAAGGCAGATAGAAACTAGGCTTTTGGGAATGGCCATAAAGTAGCATATGCAGAAATTGAATTGTACTTCTATTCACACGAAGACTATGTATGTTAAAAATGTTACTTTAATAAAAATTTAAAAATTATCTTATAATCCAGTTAATCCTAATATCTTCTGAATTGTGTCCTTCAAATACTTTCTTCTACAATACATATTCTCACTAAATGATCTTTTAATTCCTATTAATATTTTACTGATGAAGAGCCTCCCATTTTCTCTATACCATTGACTCAACTATCCTAAATAGCTATCATTAGTTCATTACCTTTAGTTAGTGATATCATTTTAATTAGTTAATTATATAATAAATTAGAGATATAATGAACAGATTGATTAGAATTTCTTCTTTTCTGCAGTGTCCTGCAAATACTATAACTCAGCCATTTTTTTCATGTTTTTTTCTGGTTGTCCTAAATCAACTCTTAATTCATCTTTGGTGCCTTGTACAGAGTTGTTGACGTTTTTGATTTTCTTTTTTGGCCTTTCTAGAGAGTCTTTAAGAAAGAGCCTCTGGACAAACTTAGGATCCTTCCAGCAAGCAAGAAAGGCTGTTGATTTTGTAACGAATAGAGCCTACTCCCATACACACATCCCTTCTTAGTAGAATTTATAATAAATTCCCTGTCTGGCAGCTAGAGTTACTGGAAATGAAGACTCAAGCTACACTTAAACTTTTACCTTCTTAAATATTCCCTATATGTTTTCCATTGTAGATGGCTAGTTTCAGGACATTCCTATCTATTTCACTGGTCAGGTGACAGTTTTTTGATGCCACCTTCTTGTCTTTTGTGTGTGTGTGTGTCCATCAAAATCCTATTCTATTTGTCTTTTTCAGTTAACTTAAAGATCACTTCCAACATATATCAGGAGGTCTTGTCAAAAGTGGAAATTATCACAAACGTGTGGGAGTCAGAGGCTAGGTAAGACAGAAAATGGAACAGTGTGCTAACAATTGTCGAGGGTACTAATGCCAACCTAGAACTGAGCATTAAATAGAGGCAAAGGGATACACATGACAACCCTTTAATGTATATTCTGCAATCCATAGTCTGGAGGGGAAGGAAAAGAGAAAGAGAGAGAAAGGGAAAGAAATAAAGAACCTGCCATGGAGGAGGGCTGGGGAGGGGGGGAGGGAACCGGGGACATTGGTGGTGGGAGATGGGCACTGGTGACGGGATGGGTGCTGGAACACTGTATGACCAAAACCCAAATATGAACTTTTTAATTGTATATCCTTGTAATTGTAAAAATAAAAAAATAAAAAAAATAAATCACAAAAAAATCACTTCCAATAATAGCCAATAGATGAGGCCTAAAGAGCCTCTCTCTTTTATGCTTTTAATCTTTTAATATTGTTTGGACTAGGTCCCTGAAGTAAAGCTCTATACTGAATTAGTTTTATAATGCCCAGAGCATCTAGCCTACATTTCTACTGTTGGATTTAAAAAATGACATGACTAAAATATTTCCTGATCATGTTTATAGAAAAACCAGCAATGCTAAGACCGAGGCAGCAATAATGGAATCTTCTAGTTTTAAGACTGACTCCTTCCAAGATACTCCTTCCAAGATCTGTGTGGTCAACACAATAACTCTCTTGAGGCACAGGTTTTAGGTACATGTGATAAAGAGGAAATACCTAAAACATGAAACTGGTGAGACTTTTCTTACACCATCATCTTCACCTATCTGTGTGATTTTTATTTTTAAGTCGCTATTTCATTTGTTATTTCTGTTTAAGTATTCTTGTCTCTGGACTTTTTTTTTTTCTGTTTCCGTTTGGCCACATCTGGTGGTGCTCAGAAATTGCTCCTTGCGGTGCTGGGATGTCATATGTTTTGCTGGAGACAAAATTGAGGTTGGATGCATGTAGTTAAGTGCCTTAATCTCTGTACTAACTCTCTGGTCCAAAGAATATTTTATTCTGAACTCTACTTGTCCTTTCCTTCTCATGCTGGATCATTAATTTTTTCCTGCTAATCTTTTATATAGGAATTATCTGGTTATAACATCCTTGAGTATACCTTTTTACATCCTATTTTTTTATCATCAGTAACAAACAGTACTATACTATATGCCATTAAAAAACTTTTCTTGGGGCCGGAGTGGGTAGGGCGTTTGCCTTGCATGCAGCCGACCTGGGTTGGATCCCCGACATCCCATCTGGTCCCCAAGCACTGACCGCCAGGAGTAGATCCCGAGTGCAGAGCCAGGGTGGACTGGCTGGGTGGACCCAAAAAAGCAAAAAAAACACTTCTCTTATTATTAAAGATACCATAATATATATTAATGGTACTTAAAGGTACAGGTCAAGCCTGAAAGTGGGACAAAAAAATGAAAATTATTTTTTCTAGAGTTTTCTATAAACTGATGATTTATCAGTTTCTGAAAAATATAATAAATAATGTATTTTAAGTTCACTAATAATGCTTGAAAAGGAACAGCAATACAAACAATCTACCATCAGAATTAAAAATTATGCATGGAGAGAGAGTTGGAAGACTATCTCTCTGAATGAGAGTTGAGTTGTCAGAGGGATATGTTCAAATACTAGTGTTCTTGTTCTGAAGAAGTCTGGGTGAGAAAGAAAAATAAGTGGTGAGTTCCAGCAACCATTAATAGAAACAAAAACATCATTTTCAGCTGATGTGTGTTCAGTTATCTGACTTTCACATCAGCAGATGCAGTCCAGAATAATTTCTGGTACTTTCCTGCTGTTGTTTCTTGGGAGTTGCCCCTGGAAGTCTTTCGCTTTCTTTAATAGATATCAGAGTAGTGATGAGGTCGGTGCCAAAGGAGAAGCAGGGTGTCTGCCTGTGGAGCACTAGATTGCTTTTATTTGTTCTCTCAGAGATAGCTGGCAGTGTGCACAGGCTGGCTCCAGCTGCCTGTCGTTTGGAGAAGCGAGGTTAGTAGGGGTGCCATGAGTGGGGTATTTCTAGCCGTCCTAGAATTACCCACAGAGCAAGGGCATTAACACTTGGAGTGTGTGACTGAACATTTTAGAAACCCGCCCTCTGATGTGATGTGTATACTTAAAGATGTTACGGTAAACATTCAGAAGAAGTTAATAGCATTCTTTGGTCAGCACATTTGAATTGAGTCTCTACTATATTGAGTTACAGTGCTTATTGAAAGAGGTCTTGAAGATGTGATTCTTTTTTTCTAGATAAACTTGTCTTATGAGGCAAGATTTACTTGTTTAGCTCATATTAAATGTGAACTTCTGTAGAAATATATTACATATATTCAAGATTTCCTCAGTAGACTCCAAAGAATTATATGAAGAATATAATTAGATATTATCTCAGTGATTTAACTCTAGTAGCAGTGCTGTCTGACCAGTCTTTATACCTGAATGCAGTAGACCTCTCCCATGTAATGAGCTCTCTCTGGCTGCACAACACATTTGCTATGATCTAAGAAATCAGATAACTCTGATGTAGCTACTTACAGTAAGAGTCAACATAATTTAAGGTGGTCTATGGAGAGAACTCAGAGGTCATGGCTCAGATGTGATCCTTGGCATATCATGATCCTCAAGCATCACTGACTATAGTGAGGGAGGTCCCTGAGCATGACCAGGGTCATCCTGATGGCCTTCAGAACCACTGGGCCCAAGTGGCATCACAGCATTAAGTTCAAGCATTGAACTACCAAGCCTTCTCAGTCAGTTTGAGTATCACTAAGAGTGGTCCCCTGAGCATATCCATGACTTCAGTGACCATATGTGTCTCTTAGAAAGCAAAATAAATGAATTTCAAAAATTGCAACTGCCCTTTGTCTACTGAATAGCTTTGGTTCACAGTTCTCAAGGATCCTAGTAAAACCAAGAAGTTTGACCTTGAATTCTGTGAAATTCTTTTATATTAAAATTTTAATACTTGTACAGTATATAGCTGAAACTAGTTATTGAAACTTAATTTATGTATTTTGTAATTATAAACCTTTTATATTTTAAGATATTACATAAAAAGGTAATATTTTTACCTAAGTTGGACATAGAGGATCATATTTTTTTTACCTAAGTTGGACACTACGTTGGACATAGAGGATCAGGTGGCATCAATGAAAAGTTGTGGAGAGTGTGGAAGGTTCTGGAAGGATTTAAGGAGAGAATCACACCTATGGCCCCACTGGAATGAAGCGGACCCTGGCACTGATGGATCTGTTTGCACTCTGAGAGGGGTGCAGACCGAGGTGGCCATGCAGCCCCGTGATCCGGAATGCCTCCTGCCAGGCACTTCCAGGATGGAAGAGAAAGATGGGGCTGAGGCCGCCCACACGGGGTCTAGACCCCAACTCTGCCCCAAGCCTGAGAGCCCTAGGCCCTGGCTAGTGGGCGCCACACCCGCCTCTGGGATGCCTTCAAGACAGAGGAGGTAAGACAGATGGGGTTTAGGGGGTCTTTGGAAGAGCAGAGTGGAGAGTGCCTCTTGGAGAGGGCTGCCCTGGGCTGCTTATGGGACAGTTTGCCTGGATCTGTGGGCCAGCTGAAGAAGGTCACGCTCAGTGTTAAGGAGGACATTCTTCTCCATGGGTCCCTCTGTGCCCTCCCATCCCCACCCCCAACGGGAGCTCAGATACATCTAACTGGGTCCCTGGGTGTACTTGAGCTCTGTGGGGAACACCTTGTCTTGGAGGAAAATGATACCTCAGTAAAATTGATCTTTCTGTTCTGTTTTGGGGCCACACCTGGGAATGCTCAGGGCTGAATCCTGGCTCTGCTAGGCTCAAGCATCACTCCTGAAGAGGCTTGGGGACCCTATGGGATGCCGGGATTGAGCGCGGGTTGGCCACATGCAGACGCCTTGCAGGTGGTGCTGTTGAGCTAGAACTAGTAAATGGATCTTGTAGAGTGGCCAGAGAGGCATGAATGGGTGCTGCACAGGGGGTGGGGGTACTGCAGGGACTGTCGGGGGTCCACGTGCTCCATCATCACCTCATCCCAAGCAGGCCAAGGGGTTTTCAGCCCGGGAATGGGACACTTGCCTTCAGCCCTGCCCACCGTTCTCTGCCTTCTGTCTGGGGTTCCTAGGTCCATTCCTCCCCTCAGCCAGTCTGTGGGTTTGGTCTGTGTCATCCTTGTGTGTCCAGGGTCCTGCATGCCTGGGGTCTGTGCCTCTGTGATTGTTGTGTGACCCTGGGCGCTGTCCCATTAAGCATCCTCTGCCTCTACCCATTCGCTTGCTTTTATTTGGCGGGGGCTCCCAAGTGGTGCTCAGGAGGCTTGGGGGCTCCGTCCCCCATGATTCTTGGCCAGCTGGATTGCAGTTCAGTGCAAGGAGCCAGGGGCGTGGTGCCAGGGGCGTCCAGTGCTCAGGGTGTCCAGGGCTGTTCACCAAGGTGCTATGGGGGCACACCATGTGGTGCTGGGGACACAACAAGGGTCAGCGGCCATCTCTCCAGTCTGTGTTAAGTTTCTCAGTGTGGCTTAAGGCCTATAGCCAGCAGTGCTCAGGAGCTACTCCTGGCTAGTGCTCGGGCTGCCTGCACCAGCTCGGAGAACCAGGAGTCTCAGGATGGAACTGGGCCTGCAGCATGCGCTCTCTTTCTGCCCCCCACCACCCGGCCGCCTTATTATTATTATTATTATTATTATTATTATTATTATTATTATTATTATTATTATTTCCTCTGCCTCCATGCCAGTTGCCCCCGGAAGAGAGAGACGCCACCCACGCCAGACCCACAGCTCCCTTGGCGCGCGCTGCATTTTTGCGGCAGCGCAATATTCTTAGAGAATGCTGATTTTAGGATAAGGTCCTTCCCAAGATCTTTCAAATTTATACATTGTATACAGTTCTAGACAGGTAACTGATACCAGTAAGCCTAACTGATACCAGTAAGCCTAGCAAGAAGCCAGAGCAAACCATACATCATGCAGTCCGTCATTCTCAACATCCAGACTCCATAGTTCCTCAGAGCTCCACCCAAGAGAAAACCTGATCTTTCCCCTTTAAGTTTCATCAGTAAATGCTCGAGATGAGAGCCTTCTACTGAGACTATACCACCTACACGCAGAGCCTGGCAAGCTACCCGTGCTTTATTTACTTGTTATGCCAAACACTAGTAACAATTATGGACCTCAGTTCCATGACCTGAAGAATGGTTCCGGGCTCCTCCTGTCCCTGGAGCAAGCAGATGCCCTTGTGTTGCACTTGCTTGTGACAGGACTAATGGAGATGTTACTGGTGTCCACTCGAGCAAATCGATGAACAATGGGAAGACAGTGATACAGTGATACATAAAAAGGTTATTAGTATTATTAAATAAGTTATTACTTACAAAGTTATTGGCAGCTGATCTTTAGAAATATAATATTCCACCACCAATTCTACCACTCTTGTTAACTTCCCTACATCAGTGTTTCCTCCACTCTGCCCAAACCCCATGCCTCCTGCTCCCACCCCCACCCTGCTACTTTGACAGATGCAGTTTAAAGTTTGATTGTTGTCGTTTGGATCTCAGGCTTTCAATGCTGCTGACTCTGTAGTTTGGATATATAACTATACCACTCCCCTGCATTACTAATATACCCAAGGCCTTTAACCCCTGCTCTCTGTTACTTCCCTTCCTCATCTTACTCCCCCTTGATTTATTTCCTTCTCTGTCCTTCTCCTTTCTATACTCTGGGTCAAGGGTGATCTAAAATACTTCTCCTATGTCCAGTTTCCTAAGGGTACAAAATGATATGACATCATAACATTACTTATTTCCTGAACTTTGTATTTTCATACTGTTACTATATCAACAGCATCATATGATGGTTTTGGAAGTTCAAATAACAAATACTGATTCCTAAATCATTACATTTATGAAAAATGTTTAACTATACAAAAAACCATATATATGCACAAAAAACATATAAAAACACTGCAGCATGCTAAAATTCAGGCTAAAAGCTCTTACATGTGTATAGTTAGCATTCAAATTTATTTTAGGTCTATGAATGACCTCTGATGTATGTACAATCATCTACTGACCTTGCTCCAGAGACTCATAAATAAAACTCAAAGGAGATCAACTTGTCACAAAAATTTTCTCCAGCGTCTGCGAAGGTTGAGACGTCTGGGGAATCCTGGAGTGAGGGCAGGTGACCACCTTGTTCTCAAACTGCAAAATCACTGCCATGTTTCCAGCTGAATACCATTGACTCATGAACAAGCCTAACCTGGAAATAAACCTACTGAAAATTCAGGTATGTAGGTTTGTGAAATCCCCGGGCTTTCTCTGGGTTGGGATGGGCTACCCCCCACATCTTCCCTGTCTCCTTGTACTTCCAGAAACTCCACAGTCATGCATACACCCCCAAAGCACTGACTGATTAAAAATTTAACTCTAGTTAAATCTCCCAGTTAAAAATTCTAGCTAGCGATAGCACAGCAGGTAGGGTGTTTGCCTTGCATGTGGCTGACCAGGGGTTTGATCCCCAACATCCCACATGGTCGCCCAAGCACCGCCAGGACTAATTCCTGAGCAAAGAGTCAGGAGTAAGCCCCTGACCATCCCTGGGTGTGACCCAAAAAAGAAAAAAAAATCTGGACTGCTTGGAGCGCATAGCTGCATTCAAGGCAAATGCCCTACCTACACCTCTAAATTTTACAACAGTGATAATCCAGTAGTAGTACAGTAGATTGGATAGGATGTAACAGAAAAGGCAACCAGCTCAACTAACCAAGCAGTAACACAGAGGACTTACCATGTAACAACATCTTAGAAATCCTTCACAAAAGGACTTGATGTCTCCATGGTGAGATACAACAATCTCCCTAGTGAGATACAACTGATTTTATTCTAAGAAAATATTTTTGATCATTCCATTCGTAATTTATTGATAACAAGCAACATAAAATAAATTATTGTGGGCCTGCAATAGGGGCAGGCTTGAAGAGTGGTTGGGAAAATTGGAGAGAATGGTGGAGAGAAGGTTATATAAGGTGATGGGATTGGTGTTGGAATATTGAATGCCTGTAACAAATCATCATGAATAACTTTGAAAACTACAGTGTTTACATAAAATGTGTGTGTGTGTGGGAAAATTTACATAAGTAGGGCTTACCTATTTTATGTAAACTCCAAAATATACATGTGTATTTTAGCACAGAATTTCTTTAAGAGTTTTATTAATTACAGGAATGATTATTACCATGAGATATAAATATAAAATACAATTTAATGAAATATATTTAGATTCCATAGTCAAAAATTTATATAAATGAGAAGCATTTTATTATATTGTATTAAAGGGTTTTATTTTCCTTGTTTACATAGTTTAAAATCATATAGCAATCGCAAATTGGCTCTTATTGATTTATTTTCTGGTCATTCTATCTGCCATTTCTTCTAGTTTTGTTGCAACAAGTAATATAAAGAAAATTAGTTATGTGCCTAAGGGAGTAGGTTGGGGAAGGGAGGGAAATAGGGACATTGTTGGAGGGAAGGTCACACTGATAGGAACACTAACTACCTGAACAATTGGACAATGAGCAACTTAGTAAATCATGGTTTTTTAAATAAAAATAAAATAAAATAACTTGATTTTAGTGACTGGGTAGATAGCTCATGTTTTTCATGCAAGAGGCCAAGATTTGATCCCCACACTGAGAATAACTTGGGTAACCCCTGAGCACTATAATAAAAGTAGGACCCTTATATGTGCCCCAAAGCCAAAAATCCAACTGATTTTATGGTTTAAGGGACAGCTGGAAAGACTCCATGGGACGCCTGTATTTGATCCCTCCCACCTTTCGGTGTCCCCTGAGTATTGCTGGAGTGATTCCCAACATCACCAGATGTACCCTGATATTCTCACCTACACCCCCTAAATGAAATTTTAATAATCTGAGTTTGGCATTGCAGTCTTCAAAGGGTAAAGGAACCCATCTTTCTATTGATTTCAATGTCTCATTCTGATAGGCATTGCTATGGAACAGGAGAGCTAAATTGGTGGGTTTCCCCTCAGACGCTGCTGTTTCTCCTTACTGATGGACCAAGCATGGCTGACACTGTTTTTGTAACAGTGGCCTTCAAGTTTAACCTGAATGCTTTTTGCTTCACAACAGTTGAATCACATCTGTTTTGTTCTCTGTGGTTCATCCAGAAAATATACGTTTTCTCACATTTTATATTATTGTTTTGTAGCTTTATAAATGTTTCAGCTTATTTAAAAAATGTTCCCCTAAGGGGGTCCACTATTCCCAGAAGTGCTGTAATATCAGGTTGATGTGTGGAATGGATGGAACAAGCTCCTATTCCATCTCCTCGTCATTTTAATATAATGTCCTTGGATAGAGGTATACAAATACTCAGTAGCTAGGAACAAACGCTACACTTGATTTTAGGCAAAAGGCTGAGAAGGCATCAACATCCTTATTTTAAATTAGTTATTGTCAACACAGAAAACTGGGGCTATGGATCTAAGTGGTAGAGCACAGGAATGACATATGTAAAAGCGATTTTAGTGACAGAGTTAGGTCTCTGGCACTGTATGCCCCACTGAACACCACTGGGTGTGGCTCTGGTGGTTGCCACCACTGTCAGGCTCTGAACACTACATTGACAGACGGAGTATTGAACCATACAGCTCCCATTATGGAGTCAAGTAGTGCCAGGGCTGGTCCCCCCAAAGCTCTCCTGCAGTGTTGGCCATGACCACTAAGTAATAAAATGTATATAGAGCTATAAGTAACTTTATGACTATTATTATGTATTATGATACATGCCAATATGATATGCAAGGATATGTACATTGCTATAATGACATTATTAACTAGAAAAGTTTGGAAAGGTTAACCTCAGGCACTTTACAAGTGTGTTATAAGGAATGCAACCGACTTTGAAATTGCCTTCCTCTTTCTTCTGCATGAGCATTTTTTGATCAAGGGCATATGACTAATGTGGACTTCTAGGATATTCTGTGAGGTCACAGATGAAAATCACATCAACGGGGTGGGGTTGTGGGAGTATGAGTCTAGGAGGCTAACAGGTGGGGTAGGGACACTGGAAGGAAACAGGGTGGAAGGAGCTGCTGTTGAAAGAGGTTGGAACGCTTTCCTAGATGACGCAGAGGGACATGCAGCAGTAAAGGTGCTGCCTTTGCCTCGCCCTTCGGTCCACAGGGACTTAGAGTCCCAGTCCACTGGCGAGTGACCACACCAGCCCTTCCTCAAGTCCTTAGTCATCATCCAAACCAAATTTCACTCTCAGATCTTATTATGTGGAAATTCTGGAGACATCACTAAACAGAGAAATGGGCGGTCTCAGGAGAGGGAAGAAAAAATCAATACTTTAGGAACCCACCTCTCAATGTACGGAATTTCTGGTGGAGGGTTGGAGGAATTGGAGGTGTTACTAGGTTACCCAGAGTGTGCAGGTTCATCCTTTATGCTGGCCTCCCTTGTATTCTCTATATGCATGATGGTGACTGTCATCCAATTTGCTGCATAAAGTTGCTAAGACAATGCATGGTTAAGACGTGGTCAATGACTTATATTTCCATACGTGTAATTATTACCAGACAACATTTGGGGAAACAGAATAGACACTTGGCTTTCAGCCATTTGGTCAAAACCTGCTTCTTCGTCTTTCACAACTACCAACTGAGTTCCTAATCGGCTTCAAGTCATTTGGGCATGGGAGTGGGGACAGAATCACCTGAGATCCCAGGTCTCAGCCTGCACTGGAAGGAGATCGTACCAGAGAGGGCTGAGGAATGTGGTAAAAAAGTAAGGCTTGCTCAGGGCATGCTCTTCGCAGGTAAACAAGCGCTTATTGGCTGCTTCCGGACAGTCGTTGCCCTGCCCTCCAGTTTTGGGATGGAGAATGAACGCTTTGATGATCAGCAGAAGGAACACCGCGCCAGAAATCATCAGACTGTTTTCCAGCTCCGGTTCTGCTATGGCTCAGCCCCAGGCCTCTGCAAATCGCCTCTGTAGGAGGAGAGATGACCTTTCCCAACCTAACACTGATTATGCCTGAAGTTCTTTCATTATTCTGAGACTCTCGGATCATAATTAATATCTCCAAATTCCCTCCTAGGAGAAGTGGAGCACTTAGAAATTAAGACCTGTGGCTCATGAGAGTGTAGACGGCGTGTACATGTATGTTGTGCCTGGGCACGTGTGGATGGTGGGGGAAGGCTTTTATTAAACTCAACGCCCATCCTGCATTCTGTCTCTCAGTCTCCCTAGCGGTTCTTTCAGGAGCCCCTGCGGACTTCACTTCACCCTAGTGGGGAGGTCCAGAGAGCCAAAGGGGGTCCCAAACTCCTCAGTACAAGTCTCTCATGAAAACGTAAGTGACCAGGGTAGCAGAAACACCAACTGCAGACTCAATTCTGCGAAGTGCAACTTAGAAAGTTTTTGGTAAGTCGTTTAGCTTGTGGAGGGGAGGGGAATCGGGTGTGCGCAAAGGAAACCGAGGGGGACGGAAGGGCGAGAGGGTCTAGACACTGTCCAGAGAAAGGAAAGGATCCTATAACGTGGAACGGACACCAGGTCGCCTGGCTCCGGGGTAGCGGCCACGCCACACACAGATCCTGGCCCGCCTCGCCCAACTTCTCGCGTCCTGCGAGCAGCTTGGCTGACTATTGCCCACCTGCAGGGAAGCTCTATTCCGCGGCGGGCGTGCCGGTCCGAGAAGGAACCAGCGTGGGTCAGTGCGCCCCGCGCAGACAGGGCAGAGGGACGCACTGCAGCGCGCGCGGGAGGCTGGTGGGCGCCGCCGCAGCGCGGGGCTCGCGGCCCCGGCTTCCACCCAGCCGCGGGGCGCCGGGGCTTGGCGTCCGTTCAGCCCGCCCGCCGCCGCCGCGCTCCCCGCCCCCGGGTCCCTGGAGGCTCCGCGGCTGCCGGAGCTGGAGGTGGAGCCGAGCCCGCGGCGGCCGCGCAGGAGGGAAAGTTCCGCGGCGGCGGCAGCAGCAGGAACCCGCCGGGCAGCCCGCAGAGCGCCTCGGGGTGAGTGGGGTCCCCGCCCGGGGCCGGCCGGGCGTGTGCGCCGCGCGGGGTCGTGGGGGCGGTGGGCTGCCCCGCGCGCCCCGGCCCGCGCTCTCGGGGTGGCGGTGAACCGGGAGCCCCGGGCCGCGCCCGGCCTCTCGCCGTCGCTGCCAGCGGGGGCTGCGGGCGCGGGGAGCGGGCTCGGCGTGGCGGGGGGCTGCGGGCGGCCAAGGGCGCGGCGCCTCCAGGGGGACGCGCGAGGATGCGGAGGCGGCGGGCAGCCAGGGTCCGTTACCGCCGCCGCTCCGGGGGTCTCCGGGGCTTCGCCCACCTTTCTCCTGCTGAATTTCTGTTCCATGGTTTCTCGAGTACCCACTTGAAAAGTAGCCTTACACGTGCCCGCGTGACTACTTTGCGGGCACCGGTGTATTTATTGGGGTTGTGATGGAGACGGAGGGGCGTGCCGAGGGTGGCTCGGTGGGCGTTGGGCGCGCGGTAGCCTCGGACCCCGGCTGCGGTGACGGCACCCGGGAGTGGCGAGCGAGCCGGTGATGCCCCCACGGAGGTGCGTTACACGGGCAGGGGAGGGCATGGTCTGGGGGGTCGAGGAGGGTGAAGGGCGAGGAGGAGGCGGCAGGCGGTACAAAGAGAAGGCAAAGTTGTTGTTTCCGCGACACTTCCTGCACCTGCACTGCCGTCAATGACTTTGAAGTTATCTTTTCATCGATGAGCAAAGAAAGAGTGGTGGCGGAGGTAAAGATTTTAACAGCATTGCACATGCCAAAACAATGAGCCTTGGGGAAATACCTAATAAATGGAAGGGGATATTTCGCAAACGCCACTTTTATTCTGATTTCAAAGCCTCGGAGTAGTTTTTACTTAAATGTCATTAGATGGTCTAGGTAATAAAGATAATTAACTCCTTTTCACATCTCCCCTGCTCTCCCACAACTTTTTAAATGAACATTTAAATGTAATTCTACCGGATTTCTTGGATTTTGTTATTATTATTATAAGAAGGTCATAATTATCAGAGTGTTCTTTGCAACAACGGAGTATTAGTAAGCCCTGCTGATACTGTCATGTTCCTAATTGGATGGAGAAAAGTCTTTCAGGGTTGGAAATAGAGGCATAAAATAAGATATTTGTAGACATAAAAAGTGACTTGAATAGAATAACTGCGCAATAGGATATGGGATCATGGGTTGTGCTCTCAGAAAATGTCGATTCTTAGAAAGCATTTCTTACAATCAGGAATCCTATAAATATTTAATAATTCTGCATTGGATTACCTGATGTACTCGATACAGTATTGAAATGCTTTAATTCTACTTATCTTTGTATTTGCAAACTATTAATAGATTTCAAAATGGATCTCGTTTAGCTTCGCCAACCTGTGCTTCTTGGGTAGTGAGCATTTACTTTGCCATCCCCTATCCCCTGGACACCAAACAGCTGCAGCCTTTAAGTGTATAATCTTGGGCAAGTATCATGCCTCTTCCAGCCTTGGTTTCTTATTTTGCAAAAGCCAGGAATACACCTGACCTACACATGTCAGGAGGTAACATTTCAGAACTTAAGGTAGTGTTTAAAGCCCAGTGATTGCTTGGTAAAAGCTCTCTCTCTCTCTCTCTCTCTCTCTCTCTCTCTCTCTCTCTCTCTCTTTTCTCTCTCTCTCCCTCCCTCCCCTCCCTCTCTCTCTCTCCCTCTCTGTTTCTCTCTGTTTCTCTGTCTCTGTCTCTCTCTGTCTCTCTCTCTCTCTCTCTCTACTGTTAGGCATCTCCCAACTCATACCACTTAAATTGTTTAAAATTCCTTTTTTGTATAACCTCTCTTTCCATTTACTCTTTTATTCAAATATCTTTTGTTGAATAAACTCAGATGCTGCCCTGTTTGGGTGTTTAGCACTTCTGGGAGGGTGGGGGGGGGCAACACTTGAAGTTTTTCCTGTTACTAAGAATCCATCAAAGGTCATATGATGATGACTTGTACTTCCCAATCTTCCTGTTGTTTTAGCTCTGTCCTTAATGCCCTTATTGTCATGCTATTGTATGGAAAAGAAAGAGCAGTAAGCTTGGTGAGGCTGTGCATGATTCCAGTTTATCTGCCTCTGCAAGTGCCCAGAGCCTGATACAGAGTGAGAGCTTAATAATATGAGCTGGTATGAAAAATAGATACAACAAAACAGAATACAATACTATAGTTTACATCCTTTAAAAAAATTCCAACAAAAGGAATTTTGGGTACTACATGACAGCCCTTACAGTTATGATTAAAGAAGGAAAGCTGGGGTAGATGTTAATACCTATTGATCATAAACCCTCTTGAAGCAATCTTAGAAAATGTGTAAAGCCAGCTTGAGTGGTTGCTTCACCACTAGGGGACTCCTGTGCCTCGGGGATCACCAGAAACTATCCCTCAGGTAGAAAAGGAATGTTACTGCCTGGGTTCTCAACATGGGAATACTTTATTAGGAAAGGGCAGCCTTGTGTGAAGAGCATGTCCAAAATCATAAAAATAAATGAAGGTGGTCTTAAAGGATATAATTGGTAAGGTCTCAGAATGTTTTAAAATGAAAGGTTTGCAGGAGAGTTCAGATTTGGGCTTTACACTTTCTATATTTGTATAGTCATATATGTGATTTTATTTTAAGTTTTTAAAAAAAATTTGCTTTGTGCGTCACACCCAACTATGCTGAGGGGTCACTCCTGGCTCTACACTCAGGAATTACTCCTAGTGGTGCTCGGGGGACAATATGGGATGCTGGGGATCGAATCTGGGTTGGCCACGTATAAGGCAAACCCCTACCCATTGGACGATTGTTCCAGCCCCCTATCTTAAGTTTTTGAAGTAAAATAGTTTAGAGAAATTTCAGGAAGAGAGAGAACATGAAATAGAGAAGAGAAAGGGATGAGTTGAAGGGAGAACATGGACTTCTACAGAGAGGGTCAGTGCAGAGAATCTCAGGTTCTCACATCTCAGGTTAAGATGAGGGTGAATCTCCAAGGTGAAGATTGTGCCGCAAACATTTTAAAAAGCGTTCTAGAAATGAGATATATGGTTTTGGTCTAGTATTTTCAAGAACATTTTTGGCATATGTCTTGGTGAAGCATATTTTTATCTTGTAAGGTTTCAGAAATTGTTCTGTATCCTAAATGGGTACTTGTAGCAATAACAAAAATAGGAGTTGTTTCTCAAGAAGTTTTCCAGGCCAGTAAAAGGTTCTGTTTTTGTTTTTTCTTTTTAAATGGCTCATGGTAATTCCACCTTTAAAAATATGTGGGGGTTGGAAAGATAGAACAGGGGTTAAGGCACTTCTTGCAGCCGAACCTGGAACCATCATGGTATAACATATGGTCCCCTGAAATTAGCAGGATTGAACCATGAGCACAGAGCCAGGAATAGTCCCCAAACACTGCTGGGAGTGACACCCCTCAGTGCAAACCCAAAAAAAAACATGTATTACATTTAAAGAAACACCATCAAAAACCATCTTTCTTTTGTGAGGTTTTGGGAAGACCTCCTACTTCTAAGTTCTAATTTGAATGAAGTTAGGCTAGAGATGATTGAACAGTTGTTTCTATTTATCAGATATAACTTGCCATTTGGTAGAAAAATATTGACAATGTATATAAGAAAACATTCCTGAAAATATTGCCATCTTGTTTGCAAATGAATAGGAGAATATTGTATTTTTTCATATTTTCAGTGAAATTTAATTACCGTGGCAAACTAAACACCATATGTCTCTAAAGTGAAGTGAACAGGTAGAAAAGGGTTTGGTACATCCTGTCCCTGCACTTTCCGGAGGCATCCCTGCTCTTAGCAGAACATCTCTGAATTCAGAAAACCATCCAGTATTCAAAACCCACTGATTTTTGTATAGTGGGATTTTAAAACAAGACTGTTTGATTTTTATTCTTTTCTATCAGGTCTATCAAAGGGTCCCCAAACTATTGGGCCAACCTTCCCCTTTACTTGGTGCCCCCTTACCCTTAGCCCACTTCTAAAAATCCGTAAGTGGAAAAACAGAAAATGGCCCCAACTACACCCAAGGCTACTATTTCCCTTGAATCATCACGCTTTTTGAAGCACTAGAGCTCCAATTAGATCAGTATTATTATTTAGGGAATCCAGTTAGAGATACAACTTTTGTCTGAAGGTGGTAGACAGTTTTTATTATTGTTCTCTCTTATTCATCTAGTTTTTTATTATTCTTAGATTACTGAGTTTGTGAAAAATTACTCAGATCCTATTTGCACAACAAATGCTTCTGCAGAATTGGAGAGAAATTTGCTTTTGGCCTAAAATGTCTAGTTTGTGACGACATTAGTGTCTCTTTCCCAGACTGAGGCTGGATCTTAGATACAATGATGTGTACAACACTGTATGCAGAACAAGGCGTTTTTATTTGGGCAGGAGTCCTCAAGTTGACCAAGGCTGTAGGGGGTGGGTGTGGGTTGGGGGGTGGAATGAATGAGTCCTTTTTAGGAATAAAGAGCCATTTTAGAAACCTGTATTTGGGAGGTGTCTCCTGGAGGTACAGAAACGACTGGATATTCCAAGCGAAGTTTAAAACTGTCCCTTAGTGAAGCATGACTTTGCTGAACAGATGCTTTTTGTTGTTTTTAGACAATGCAAAGCATAACATTTGGTTATCCTGTTATGACATCTGATGTTTTGTTTCATTTTCATATATAGAGACCTTGATGAAGGCAAAGGGAAGCAGGAAACAGGGAGGAAGTTAGATGGGAATTGTCTTTATTTTGGACGCTGCCTGTCTTATTTTCACGTTCCCAAAGCACACATGACCTGCGGCTCAATAGGTGTTGTTCACTGGAGATATGGGGCTATGCTCTTTGACTGTGTTAATGCAATCATTAAAATGAAGATTTTTGACCTAGCTTCTGGTACTCTCAAAAGTGACTTTCTACTTCTGTCCCTAATGGATTAGAAATTACCTAATGGGACTATACTGTTTATAGATATATAGGACTGCTGCATGGGGAGCCGGATGGGTGAGAGTCATTGTATGGTAAGCATAGAGCAAACTGGGTTGAGATTCATGTGGCTCTGGCACTCGGGAAGGGCACAGTCTGCACAACTGTGCAGAGCTTTTGTCTGTAAAAATGGTAAGAACAGTAGCTGGCATTGAGGAAACTAAGCCACATCATTGCTGTGGCAATTTTGTTATTGATGGCACTGCTTCTCTGTAGATCATTCTAGGAGTCACAGTAATGTGGCACAGAGTCCAGATGAATTAGCTGTTCAGAGTAGTGTTTGCAAAGGCAAGTAGGGGATCTAGTTCAGTTTCTAACTGCATCTCCATTACCCTTCCCTCTGCTTGGTTAAAATGGTTGACACAGAGCTGTTACCCACGTAGCTGCTGCTCTGCTAAGCATGATCTTTGGTTATTTATTTAATCATTCAATAAATTCATTTCGTGATTTGGTTAAGCACAGCACTTATACAGAAGAGAAGCCACGGTGTAAAAGGCAAGTTGCTTGCCCGAGGTCAGCTTGTATGGGTGGACTCGTTTCTTGTGCCTCTAACTCCCTGGCTCAGGGTATGTGTTCTTAACCTCTGTGCTAGCTCTTCCAGCATAAATACTCGTTGATGTGGCATCTGGCTTAATACAGTGTGAAAACATTGATTTACTTTAGATTATTGCATTTGTATCCATTTCTGGATATGCTGAAACAAGATGACAAACAAATTTTTATCAGTGGGACTGCTTTAGCACATTTTATTTATAGATTTTTATGTGTAACTTTTCCTAGCAGCTCAGAATACAATGTGGTACAAATTATTTCTGTACAAAATTTAACTTCTTACTTCTTATCAGGGTCCTCTGCAGGCATGTTGTAAGTGGAATATATGAATTAAAACAAGTGTGTATGTATGGTGGGTGTGGTAAGGAGATAGTACAGCCAATAGGGCACTTAACCTGTATGTGGCCAACCCAGATTTCACCCTCAGCATCCCATATGGTGCCCTGAGCATCACAAGAGTAATTGCTGAGTGCAGATCCAGTAATAACCTGTGAGCATTGCTGGGTGTGGCCTCAATACTCCCTAAATAATAATAATAATCACTGTATAATTGTCTTCCCGTTCATCATCGATTTGCTCGGCGGGCCCCAGTAACATCTCCATATGTCCTGTCTCATGTTAGTAGAGCCCAAGGCATCTGCTTGCTCCAGGAACATAAAGAGCCTCAATCCATTCCGGAATGAGGTCTATAATTGTTACTGGTATTTGGCATATATATCAAATATAAATACAACACGGGTAGCTTGCCAGGCTCTGCCGTGCAGGTAGCATATTCTTGTAGGCATCTCTAAGTCCAGCATTTATTGATTAACCGTGCGGCTGCAAGCGGCCGAGCGAGCCGGGCGCTGATAGGCTGGTCTTCTGGGTGGAGTTCTGACGAGAGAGAAGTCCAGATGTGGAAAATGGAGGCCCTCATGGAGTGGGGGGGTCGTCTGGCTTGTTGCAAGGCTCTGCTGGGGTGGTGGGCCAGGGCTAGGAACCCACCATCCCTCCCCGGCGCCTCGTGAGCGGCTGGTCATGGGGAGAGCCAGTAGTAGCTCTGCCCCATGTTTGCGAGTCTCCAATAATAATAATAATAAAAATAATAAAATAATAATAATATATTAATAATAATAACAATAATAATAAATAATGATAGGGACAACAACAACAACAATAATAATAATAATAATGCGCACCTGTAGTCCCAGCTACTAGGGAGGCTGAGGCCGGAGGATCGCTTGAGTCCAGGAGTTCTGGGCTGTAGTGTGCTATGCCGATTGGGTGTCTGCACTAAGTTTGGCATCAATATGGTGACCCTCCGGGAGCGGAGGACCACCAGGTTGCCTAAGGAGGGGTGAACCGGCCCAGGTCGGAAACAATAATAATGATAATAATAATAATAATAATAATAATAATAATAATAATAATAAACAACCAAGAGTGTGAGGTGCAGCAGAATATTAAGATGTTAAGAGGATACAACCACCTTTGCATTCATTAGACAAATTTTTTATTCTTCATCTATTGTATGAAAGTACCAGCTAACACTGTAGAGATGACAGAGGTTCAAGACAGTGCAGTAGTTGGGGCGGAGCGATAGCCCATCGGTAGGGCATTTGCCTTGCACGAGACTGGCCCATTCCGGCCCTGGTTCGATCCCCAGTATCCCATATGGTCCCCCGAGCACCGCCAGGAGTAATTCCTGAGTGCAGAGCCAGGAGTAACTCCTGAGCATTGTCGGGTGTGACCCAAAAAGCAAAGCAAAAACAAAAGACCGTGCAGTAGAGAGGAAAGCGTTTGGGCCTTTTTTTTGGACTGGAGAGCCAGGGGACTTGACTCCCAGCTCTACCTCTTACCGACTGCCCTTATTACTGAACATATTTGAGGCTTAGTTTACTGTCCATCCAAGGGCCATAATAATATCATATAAGTTGATGCAAGAATTAAATGTGGTGCGTAAGTGAGTCCCAGGTTAGTAGCACAGGTCGCACACTGACCAACAGTAGTCCCTTGCCTTCCATTTGTAAGAAGTGGTAGAGATCAAGTATCTGAAATCCAAGGTGGAGTGGGAGGACTTCACTGGCAGAGTGGGACAGACCCACGTCAGGTTGGTTGTTAAGTGAGCTGGTGCCAGAGAGGACAAATTTAGGAGGCAAGTGTAGCTCAGAATAGTGGCTGAAAATCTATAGCGTAGAACAGAGATTCTTTTGTATCAAGTATTAAAAAATTAATTTTTGTCATCAGACTTATGTGGTCTTTTTTAGGAAAAAAAAATTCACTTACGCACCTCTGGAAATCTACCTTTAAAATAAAAAAAATATTATAGCACCATGAATTGCAAAAGTTATTCATAATTGGGTTTTATTTTTTTAATTAGAGAATTTTTTTTAAATTGAGGTATCATGATTTACAAATTTATTTATAATAATCTAGTTTCAGGTATACAATTTCCCAACACCAATCCCATCACCAGTATCAGGGATCTCTCCTGGCTGGGCTTAAGGACCAGATGGGGTGCCAGGAATAGAACCTGGGTTGACTGTGTGCAAGGCAAGTGCCCAGACTGCTGTACTGTTGCTCTGGCTCCCATAGTAGAGTTTTAAACTTACAGTGTACCTGCACTGATTCCCTTTGATTCCTGCCCTCCCATACCTCGCCATCTATTCTGTTTATTTTTTTCTCCTTATACTCTGGGGCCAAGGATGATTTGGGCATTCCCCCCTTTAAGACATTATAATCCGGTTATTCTAAGTACCGCATATAAATGATATAATCCTGTGCTTATTCTTATTCTTCTGGCTTCTTTCATTTAACATGGCATCTTCCAGTTTCATCATGTTGCAGCGAATGGCTTGATTTCATCATTCCTTACAGCTTTATAGGATTTCATTATGTGTACATACCACATCTTCATGATCTACTTATCTGTCATTGGACATCCAGGTTGATTCCAGTTCTTGGCTATTGTACTGATTGCTGCCGTGAATTATTGTGTGCATATGTCCTTTTGAATGAATGTTTGTCCGTCCTGGGTATAGATTCCTAAAAGTGACTTGCTGGGTCATATGAGTTTGATTCTGATTTTACTGGGAACCCATCAAAAAGTTTGGGGAATCTATCTTTTAAAAGTGAACAAATAAGGAATTGCCCTCTAATTACACCTGAGAATTCTTCCCTTCAGGACCATTCCAACCTCCCCATACCCTGAAGGGTGGGTGGCTTCTTCCACTTTGGAAAACACTGGAAGATCTGAACTCAGAGAGGGGGAGGCAAAGTGGGCCAATAATAGAGTTAAGTGTAATGCAAATGGAACAGGAAACAAGTGCAGTTTGAACAGGACTGAATGGAAAGGATCTGGGGTCTTGAGGAACTTGTTTTCTTTTGTTTTTAAATTTTTTATTATACCACTGTGAAACATACAATTACAAAGGTGTTCACAATTGGTTCTTGGTAATACAGTATACCAGCACCCATCCCTCCACCAGTGCCCCATTTCCACCGCCAATGTACCCCACCCCCTCCCGCCCACCCCCATGCTGCCTTAATAGCAGGTACCCCAGTTTCCTCTCTTTCTCTCTCTCTGTCTCTCTCTGTCTCTGCATCTCTCTCCCTCTTATTTTACGCATTGTGGCTAGCCTTGAGAAGCTTGTTTTCAAGGCTGTTAGTTACAGAGAAGCAGCTCAGTTGGGCAGGCTTTGTGAATAGCCTAGGACAGCAGCCATCTTTACCCCACGCTGGGGCGTTGCATGGTGTATACTTCATTTTCCGTCTAGTCTCCTCCTGCAGGACTTTTCCAAAGGTTGTGAGTGTATCCTGTCTCAGAGAGGAACTAAAGCTGAAGGATTAGTTACTGACAGTTCCCACTGTATGTCTTCAAAGGGGTAACTGGTGCCACCAAAAACCAGAGTTTTTCTTTTAAGTTCTGTTAGATTGGGCAGTTTTTAGAGAGAGGTTCTTAGTGGCTGTCTGTTGACAAGCCCCCTTGTTCTGTGTCCAGGGTAGATGCTCTGTGTGTAGGGCGGGAATGTGGGTTTTACCAGATCATTGTATAACAGGAAGGGCTTCCTAATGGGAAGCAGCTTCAACTGTTCTTTATTATGCTTTGGTGCATAGGCACTAGCCAGCACATCTGGGAATAAACAAACAGAACTTGCCCATGTGCAAAGAGACGCCAGGTTCAGGGTTTAAGGAGGAGGCGTCTATATGTATATATAGTAAAAGTAGGATTGAATTTGGAATTTGGTTTAAAGCAAATTATTATGATTTTCAAAACTCCCTTTTATGGAATTTATAGTATATTAAAATGAATAAGCAGACTTGATTAAAAATATTTTTTGGCCACACCTGATGGTGCTCAACTCCTGGCTCTGTGCTCGAGGATCATTCCTGGTGGTACTTGGGGAGGGTCAAAATGCAGTACAGGGGTGTCCTGTGAACAAGACAGGGACTTTAACTGTTGTCCTATCTCTTTGGCCCCTGGACAGGAAAGCTTAAAAGCAAAAACCCAAAAACAGTGTACAAATTGCTTCATGGGAAGAGAAATGTCCTTGAAATGCAGTCCAGTTTGTGCCTGTGGTTCTTGGGAGGTGAATGGGACAGATGTATCCTACCTGAGGTGACTCAGTGAGCAACGGAGCCAAGCAGCAGTCCCTGGGAGAATTGGCTTCGTGTTGGTCAAAACTCCCCCAGTTACCCTCCCAGTGTTTCTCAATTCCTTATATCCAAGTTTTGTGATCTATAAAATAAGAAGAATAATGGTGTCTTGTCTTGCCATATGGTTTGCTGAATGATATCAATAATGCATGTATACTTTTTAGCAGCCCAGAAAATATCTAAGACTCATCAGCTTTTATTACGGAGGGGCACAGAAAGGATACCTGGAAGAAAAGAATCAAGGGATTTTTTGAACACAAGCGTGAGTGGGGGGGCAGATTTGGTCGACACCCATCGATGCTCAGGTGTTCTCCTCGTTCTGTGCTCAGGAGAGACCTATTGTGGCACAGGAGAAATGGTACATTGTGGTGGGGATCAAATGGGATTGGGGGGAGGTTTGAGCTGTATGCAAGTAAAGTGCCTTACCCATTGCACTGTCTTTCCAAAATTGGATAATTGTTTGTTATAAATGCTATGTGATTAGAATGAAATATGTTTTAGATATCCACATGTGTCATTATGATAAGGTGGTTGGGTATGGAAAGTAACCCCAGAAATTTGACTTGTTGTATAGGTTACAGTCTTAGACTGAGAGAAAAGAGTAATTGAAACTTGCAAAGACTAAATTCCTAATGTTCTTTGGCGTCTTTAATTAGCTATCTAAGAGTAGTAGCTTTACTTTTATTTCCCATCTATTCTACTGTCTATATTCTTATTTTCCATCTATTCTTTATTCATTGGATGGGACATGCTTAATTCAACCTCCATTAATAGTAATTCAAAATACCCAACCTACTTGATTTGTTTTTGGGCCGCTCTTGGCTCTGCACTCAGGGATCACTCCTGCAGGACTCAGGGGACTATTGGGGTATTGGAGATGAAATCAGAGTCAGCTAAATGCAAGGAAAGGGCCAAGGTACTATAGACCTAAGATTGCATATATCTAAGACTTACCATTGTAACTACATAATGCATGAGGAAAATGGGTATTTGTGTAGATATTTCTTTGTGTGCATCTCTTACCTCCTAGCATTGACTTCTATTTATAGCATGTTCTTTGGATGGAGAGGTTCTATATGTGTGTGTTATAATATGTGTATTATATATGCATATATATTATGCCCATTTTTTTCTTTATTGAGCTCATGGTTCCTAGGTAAGTAGGCATTAATAACAGGAGAGAACTGACTTTGAGGAAGTGTTTTTGTTTTAGCATATTTTGGTATCTTTCCTCCGGATGGAAGTATAAACAAATTCCCACAGAAGGAGTCTAGTTTGGTAGAGAAAGGATCCCCAGAGCTGATAAACTTTGTGACCGTGAGCAAGCTCTAAAATCCCAAATTTGAATCCCAAATTATTGAAACTCTGGCGCTATTTGAATATGAAGTAATGAATTTATGGACTTTGAATCAGTCCAAATGGTGGCTGAAGCCAATATCTGAACATTAGGCTAGTTACACAGATCAAGTAATCTGATGCATACAGGGGTGTTGAGATGTCTCAAAAATGAGTACATTTCTCACTTCAGTTATTACAAATCATGTTGGTGTTTTCCACAGATAACCTTGGGTTGACAGGGAAATGTATCCAACCTCACTGGGTAAATTCTGAACCCAAACCTGGGTTATTATTATTTATGGCCTAACAGATTTTTATGCTACTTCCTTAGACTCTTTATATGGAACAGCTTCTTTCACACTAAGTTCTAATGGAAATGAGGCAGGAGGGACTACAGGAACTGCCAACGTTTTGTTTCCTCTCCCAATTAATGTTGTGGCCACAGGAACCACATGTAAACTAAATTCACTCACTTACCACCAGGTCGGCAGATTTTCCCCCTTGCTTTCAAGATGGTGAATTTTCTTGGAGGTAATAGGGAGGTTTGTTAGTGTCAGCACTTTTCACCAGGGTGGGACAGGTGGATGAAGTGTATAGGTCTTTTCTGGATTTTTCTGGCTATCAAAAAGTATTTCAAGGAGGATAGATCCTCATTTGGCTTATGGAGATAGTCTGATCTGCAATAAAGAAAACACGAAGGCACTGGATTCTTTAGAGTCTTCCTTGCCTTCTTTTCGTAGGTGATTGTTAGATTATTTTCAGAAAATATGCCAATATGAAATGGACCGGCATTACAGCTCATCAGTTTGGAAAGATGGTCAGAAGATGGGTGAAGAAGCTTTGAGTAAAGTTGGCCACGTTCGTTGCTTTATTGAACTTGTGAGTTCAGATGGTAAAATCCTTCATGGAAAGATATTCTAGTCGCAAACGATTTGGCACTTTAATAATCTTGTCAATGATGTGAATCAGAAACAAGATAATAGCATTGGTTGATAGAAATATATCATAAATAGATAATAAATTTGAGAGTATTTAGTTTAACATCAATATTTTTCAGAATCAATAAATGGTTGAGATCATTTGTACTATCTCCATGTTTAGCATAAGTAGAAAAATTCAGAGATGTGAACTATGTAAGGTGACTCAGCGATTTAGTAGAAATGGAACCCAAATTTATTATTTTCATCATGCAACTCTTGATGGGCTAAATAATATCTTTAGGCAGGTAACTTAGGTACCCTTGTATACCCTGCCCAGTGGTACAACTGTGTAACTACCTGCCCTCACCTAGTTCAGAATGTGGTTATGGAGCCGTCCCTGTTCCTCTGTGCACCTACAATTATGCTTGGTGATAGAGTGTATAGCTGAAAAACCAGTGATTTCTCACAGTAGATTGAGTTGTAAAGAAGGGAATATATTTTAAAGTGATGACTTAATGACACATCAAGCTTGTTCCCTGCATGGTAAACTCTCAGTGCCGACTTCAAGGCCAATGTTATTTCTTGTTGATTTACAGTACCAGATATGATGGCAATGAGTCTCAGTCAAATGGACTCAATAATCTTGGCTTCCTCTGTACATAACCAACTATTGGACTGAAATATGGTATCCTTTTCTTCCTGCACTTCAAATCCATAATCTTTATGGGTATACTCTGTAAGAATAGTTCCAGAGAAGTTTGTTTAGAAGCACAATTAGAAAATGGAATTGTTTGTACCCCAGAAGGCATGATCTGGATTTGGGTACAAGAACAGCTAAGTCAGTGTTGAATAATTAGTTTCTCAATTAAACCCAATTCTGCCTGGGAATGCAGAAATGGTAAGGTTAGAAAGAAATCTACAATGTGTTAAACACTATTTTCAACACTTTCTGTATGGAATTAAAAAGAAATATCCCAAAGTATTTGGATGATAGATTTAGATGAAATACATTGGGTGAGTCAGATGACAGTGGCTAGTGTTTGAACACAGGTTGGTTACTCATTATAACTCCTATTCCTGGGATGAAGAGCTAGTTCTGTGTTTCTTTGTATAAAGTATCTTTATCATCTGCACTTGCCTTGCATGTGGCTGATCTGGTTTGGAATTCTAGTCAGGTATGGTATAGTCTTGGAGCACCTATAGGAATCACTCATCACTCTTGAGCACAGGGCCAGAAATAGCCCTTGAACACTGTAAGGGATAGTCCCCCATGACTCCCCCCAACCCCCAGAAAATAACAACAACAAAGCAACCAAAAGCCTCCTACTTCTGAGATATTGTGGAACCTCTCTAGGTACCAGATATAATCAAAAGTTATTTGGCACTGGGCATCATCGTGGTTGCTTTCATGCCATACTTAGACAAGACTCTGGACATTAGGGACCATAGTGTATAGTTTTTGATGGATCCCAAGAAATATGCATTTTGTAGGTACAGTAGATCTCTATGAATATGTATGGAAAGAATGCATACAGAAATATTTGACAGGACTAGTAAGAAATTATATTCATGAGTCAGACAAATTGTCTTCTAGGCTCTGCTTTTTTGGGCTACACCCAGCAGTGCTCAGTGATTACTCTTGGCTCTGCACTCAGTGATCACTCCTGGCAGTGCGTGGGGATCATATGGGATGCTGGGAACTGAATCCGGGTCATCCACATTCAAGGCAAGTGCCCTATCTGCTGTACTATTACTCTGGCCCAACCAGGGTTTATGTCTGAGTGTCCGGCTGACTTTGAAATATGATTTTACTATAAGCATACCTGTTTTTATTTTCTGCATATAGTTGCCTTTATTTTTTTCTTAAAAGCTGCCTATCAACCAATTAATTATATTTGAAATCTCATGATAGCTGGGTAGTTTTAAGGAAGGATTCCAAAACATTAAATGTTCATTCATTCGTTCATTCATTCATTCATTCATTCATCAATCCATTCATTCATTCATCCATCCATCTATCTATCCATTCATTCATTCACTCATTTATATATTTATTTATTTATTTGGGGCCATATCTATCAATGTTCAGGGGTTACTACTGGCTCTGCACTCTGGAATCACTTCTGGTGGGACCATATGGGTTGCTGGGGATTGAACCTGGGTCTACCATGTGTAAGGCAAGTTCTCTATCAGCTGTACTATCACTCCAGCCCCTCATATTAAATGTTATTTTTCTTTTTGTTTTATCTTTTTGGGTCACACCCGACAATGCTCAGGGGTTACTCCTGACTCTGCACTCAGGAATCACTCCTGGCGGTGTTCGGGGACCATATGGGATGCCGGGGATCGAACCCAGGCTGGCATGGCCTGGGCGCATGCAAGGTAAATGCCCTACCGCTGGGCTATCACTCCGGCCCCATATTAAATCTTCTTAAAGATAATAAAAAGGGCAAGTGGTGAGTGTGATGTCATCTCTCTTGTCTCATTGGTATTTTGACAGCAGTGAAAAAGTGATTAAGAAAAGAAAGTTATCAAAAATAGTAAAGATGGTCTGTTTGAATCAAGTTATTTTATTTAAATCTGTTGTGTGGGTGTCTCTGTTGTCACTAAGCAAGAAGACTACTAAATAATGCATGGAGTATCTGTGGTTGGAGTGGTAATTTATAAGTGCATGGCTGGTGTTCACAGTTTGAGCCTGTGAATTTTTACATTCAATGATTATACCTTTCCCATGGCCATCTGCTTCTTTCCTTAATAGGCAATATTCCTTATAAGTTCTGATTTGTGTACATTGATTGCACGATTATACTTGTTAAATATTAAAGCTCCCCCCAATCCCCTTATGTGAAATATAATTAGGTATTCGGTGCTAGACTGGTATTATCATTCAGAATAATAGCTTGGGTATTGCCATGATATACTTCACGGCAATAGAATTCCAACGCATACCTTCCAGAATCAGTTGCCTTTTAAAAAATTTCTCCTACCAGAGCGCAAGACTATCAAATTTAATGCCTGAAGGTTTGATGAAGTTCAGAACTGTTGGGGCATTAGGAAGAGACATACTATAAGATGATAAAACCTGTTTTTTGTTTCACATGGCTATACCCAGATCTTACTCCTCTGCCTACACTCAGGGATTACTCCTGGCTTGGGGGACTGTATGGGGTCAAATCCAGGTTAGAAGCATGTAAGGCAAGTGCCTTACCCAGTGTACTATCATTCTGGTCTCCTATAAAACCTATTAAAAAGGAGTGGAGATCACTGTATCACTGTATTCCCGTTCATCATTGATTGGCTCGAGCGGGCCCCAGTAACATCTCCATATGTCCTGTCTCATGCTAGTAGAGCCCAAGGGCATCTGCTTGCTCCAGGAACATAAAGAGCCTCAAACCATTCCATCAGGTCATGGGAATAAGGTCTAAAATTGTTACTGGGATATATAGTTGATATTTCTCATAAATTAGTGTTTGGAACAGATGTAGAAGACAAAATTAATTTTACTAAACAAAGACTTCTTAAAATAGCCTTGAAGTAAAAAACAAATATAAGTAATGATATTTGGAAGAGAAAACTAGTCAATAGTTATATTTTATATGTGATAAGATAAAAAGAATATGCTTATATGAAATTACAGTGGCCTGTTACTGACTTTTTAGCTTATTTCTGAGCAGTCTAATTAAAAATGTTTTTGCATCATTGATTTAATGGCAAACATTTAACTGACACATAGCCCAAACCAGTATTTTGATTGAATTTAGATCGTTGATAAGTTATCTAGCAGCATTTTGAGATAATCACTGCAATGAGTTTTCTTTTAAGTGTGTACAGTAATTTTCTCATTGTTATTTAAATGTATGAAAAAACCGTCAATCTTCTATGAGCACATATACACATAAGCACACACGGGCTCACCAGTGTAGTGTAGGACTGGTTGACATGAACAAGGTTAGAATAGGCCCAGAATATTGCTCGTTATGGTTGATGGTCTAACATAGAAAAAGACTGGGGGGCCCTGGGGATGAACCCAGAACCAGGGCAGAACCTGACAAACTACCCATGGTATATTCAGTATGCCAAAAACAGTAACAATAATGGACCTCATTCCCAATGAATGGAGACATTACTGGCGCCCCGCTTGAGCAAATCCATGAACAATGGGAACACAAGTGACAAGTGATAAGTGATGCTCTAGAGAAAAACTGTTTCATGTAATATATGATTATCAGGCTCTTAGGCTTTTCCCTCCCAGTGGTCCCAGCTGCTCATGTTGGATTTTTGAAAATGCCTTTATCTTCTCAGAACTGCAAATAGCAACACCATAGCTTTCCATTTATGCTATACAGAAGGCAGCTTGTGATTTTTTAAAATGAGAATATATTTCAAGTTGTTTTTGGATGCGGTCAAATAAAAATGAGATTTGGCTCTGAGTTAAAATGCAGACATGAAGCCTAAGAATAGAAGGGGGCTATACATCATTTAGGCTACTTTATGCTTCCCAAAGGAAGCTGTTCCTCTTCTTTCTCTGCATTTTACCTCCAGGTCAGCAGAGACCTGGGAAAGGATGTTTGAACCAACTCCCCTTCCTGGATCCCTTTCTGACTGTAGTGTACTTTGGCCTGGGAGGAGGGGTGACAGGAATGTTAGAAAAGTTTTGAAGGTAAAATTTCTGTCTACAGCTAGCTGGAGACAGTGTTGGAATAATCTTAGACTGTCTTGAATTTTGGAAGAATTTACACTGTATGTTAATTGATTGGCTATATTTAGGAAATGAGAACTCAAAAAACTAGAAGTTGAGAATCACAGAGCTCGACAGGGAGTGAGGCTGGACAAAGGCGGCTGCTTTGGGAGCAGGTACATACACACAGGCACAGCAAGGACAGTCCACCTGCTCCTGGGCTAGACTAGGGCTCAGCTGAGAGACAGCCCCTTATTTCAGCAGTCCGGCACTTTATCAACCTGTAGTGACAACCAGGCCCTGAGCGGGTCATCTAATCAACAAGCCTCAAGGATGAAGAAACTCAGAGGCAAGAGTTTACTATGCCTCGAGAAATAACTATCCTGCTAGTTATATCTAGCACTAACAAGCACGTGGGACTGAGGCCTAATGTTTGTGGGTTACACTAACTCCCATGGACTACCGGTGGAACTTTTGCAGGTTACTTAGTCTCAGTTGTCTTAGTCTCATTTTGTTCCCACAAAATGGGAACAACGGTAAACATTTCCACTGTACTCACTCTGTGCGACAGTCCCAGTGCTTTAGGAATACTGATCTATTTGACCACTCACTACCCTATAAGGTAGGTATTATTAATATTTCCCTTTCTACCTGTGAGTAAACAAATGCTCACAGTTACAGAGGTTATACAGTATTAAGGTTAGTGCTAGACTTTGAGCCTGGGCGCCCTTTTGCTCCTTGTCCAGTTTCTCTAAGATTAAGATGAATAAGCACCAAGAAATGTTAGCTGCTGTTGTTAATTATAATAATGTGAGCGTTGCCTTAATAACCAGAACGGGAAGAAAATCTGCATGATCAGCACTGTCTTTCCCATGGACAAGCCCCAGAGACTCTAGATCACAATCATAAAGTTGCTTTGGCAATTAACGAAAGTAATGCAGCGGGAATTCAGAACGCTGTATATAGTCTATGTCACGGCTTTGCGACAGCCGGAAGTAGCATCTCCAGGGGCAAAGCTTGCTTGAGTCTTTTGGCCAACTTCTTTTCAGCCCTGAGGCTTACAGACTTTTTCTGTTAGATAGCTCTGAGGGGCCAGTGATCATTGTGATGCTCTCTGTCCTCTTTTATCCTGACTGGTAAGTAGATGAGATCTGTTAAAGGCATTGTCTGGGCCACAGAACTGATTCCTAGGCAGAGTTCTGAAGGATAACACTCCAGCCATTTGAGGAAATTCTTCAGTTGCTTTTTAAAAGTCGTTTTTGGGACCAGAGTCCTCTGTCTAGTTTTGAGTTTACAGCCGGATTCTGAGTTTCATTTCCAAATTATTTTGCTTTAGAGTTTAGATATTATCTTGTCTTTGTATTTACTTTAAAATTGTTGTTATGAATAAATAGATGTATATGTAAATATACCCTTACACTTGTAATACTCAAGCGAATAACTATCCAGATAAGCATCTAGCACGTTACCTTTGAAGCCTTCCGCTTGTGCTCACTGGTCTTACTCGCTTTGTCCCACCCCGCACCCACACTGGCAGGGAGGTTAAGGCTCTTCAAGTAGCATACTAATGGTTGCTTTACTGCTCTTCAGAATTTTACCACAAGTGTGTAACTCCACAGAAGTTACAGTTTTTTAGTGACAGCCAAAATTGGAAAATCGACTAATGCCTGAAGACACACTAGATAGCAGTTTCTGAAATAAATTGTGAGAAAGACAGAAATGAGGAGTTTCAGAGGAAATGTCTGAACATCAGGTTCACAGCTCTTGAAAATCCGCCTCAATCTGAGGGTATAAAAAGCATGCAGACAGGATTTGTAGGGGGAATTGTTTGGAGATACCTCTCAGCAAGTCTGCATTTCCCCCTGTTCCTGGAGGAAGTGTGTGGGGTGTGTGTGCTGTGCCACACCACAGGTCTGAGAGAGGCTGCCTGGTGCATATAGGGTGTGCGCGGTGTCTCCTTAAGCTGGGGCCCAGGGGGCTGACACTGACTTGGCAAGCGGCAAGGAGACAGGTTAGGGTTTCCCCACTACCAAGTTCATTGGAGTGGTTGTGTGTCTTCCCTGGGCTGGATGTGACCCACACAGGGTTAGTTAGCTTGGCTCCTCTCTCTGCCCACATGGCACAGCTCACAGAGAGCTGGCAGAGATAAGTTTTAGGGGCTGAAGGGATGCAAAGCAGGCTTGAATGTGTGTATTACACATATTGCAAGGACTGAGCTGCTGGAGAACCTCCAAATTACCCACTTAAGTATTTTTTGAGGAGTAAGGTTGTTTACACATAAGTGAAATGTTTATATATAAGTGATAACCTGAAATAGAAGTGTGTCTCTCTCTTACACAGGCAGACAGAAAGTAAGCTTGGTATGGGATGATTCCTACTCTTTTCTCCACCCCCTCTATGATCAGTGGTAGCTGTTGAAGCTGAAGCCATCTCATTTTGTTCCAGGCAGCAGGAGGGAAGGTGGGCATGAGGAAGGGACTGCCCCCTCCCTTATTTGGATTGTTTCAGCGTCTAGTAGCCAACATTTTTGTTCTTATCTCATTGGCCGAACTTCAGTTATAAAGTCACACCAAACTCCAAGACAAGCTAGGAAATACAGCATATGAGTTTATATATGCGTATACATTTGCTGCTGGTTAGCAAAAGAAGATACAACTTAAAGATTGTGTCCTTTTTATGAATAAGAAGGACTAAAGGATGTTGGGAGGCAACCAGCAGTCTCAGTGACTTCATTTTCATGACAGTAGCAGTCAAGCGTTTTTTTCTCCATAAGTACTAATCCCAGAGGGGAAAATAACTGCAGCTGGTTAGCTGGGAAGGAGGCTAAGACAGCTGCCTGTGGTCCCCATGCAGATTAGCTATAGGTATGTGGTGAAGTAAGAATCATACTTGTTTGACCTTAAAGGATTGATTAATATATGAACCTGAATATCACATTTCCTGAACCATTAATTGCTTTGTGACTTAAAAGTAACTTTAGGACTGTCTTAGAAAAGGCTAGAAAAATTATGGGATCTACTAGAGTTTTCATGAGTGGCAGGGGATGCTATATTGCCTGAATAATATGTTTATTTCAACTTGATACTGTCTTTATTAGATATAACCACCATGACCTCTTCATATTTAAAAATTAATAATCATTCCTTAAAAAATCATAGAATCCTAAAAACTCTAGGGCACAGACCATGTTTGAATTTTCCTTGATCATTGCTTTTATTTGCATTTCACTTATGAAAGGTGAATGTATGCTGGTGTATTTCAGGTGTGTAGAAAAAGCTTAGCACATACCTAGCTTAGCACATGCTATTCTTTTTCCATCGGAAGACTCACCTTTCAGTACCTATAGCATCTGTGTGTTGCCTCCTTACCCTTTCATTCAATTCTATCTTAGATTCCCCCACTGTGGGGTTGCCTGTGTCTTTCCTGGAGCCCAGCTTCTTAAAATGTGGTCATGATACAATCACTGTATCACTGTATCACTCACTGTCTTCCCGTTCATCATTGATTTGCTTGAGCGGGCACCAGTAATATCTCCATATGTCCTGTCTCATGCAAGTAGAGCCCAAGGTCATCTGCTTGCTCCAGGAACATAAAAGCCTCAAACCATTACATCAGGTCATGGGGATGAGGTATATAATTTTACTGGTATTGGGCATATCAAATACACACGGGTAGCTTGCCAGGCTCTGCTGTGCGGGTGGCATACTCTTGTAGTAACCTCTAAATTCAGCATTTATTGATGAACCGCACAAGCCAGGCTGTGATAGGCTCTTCTGCTGGGTGGAGTTCTGACGAGAGGGAAGTCCGGATGTGGAAAATGGTGGCCTTCATGGAGTGGGGGTCGTCTGGCTTGTTGTGAGGCTCTGTTGGGGTGGCGGGCCAGGGCTAGAACCCACCATCCATGATACAATGGAGGCATGTAATGGACTTGGGGCTGTGAATAGTCAAAGACCAAAAATTAATTCAAAATCAACCGTGTAAGTGGAAAAACCTTAAGAAACCTCTTTAGGATGTAGATTTCCTTTTTGGCCTTCTCTCGTTCAGTCTGCATTCTTCTTAGAGTTGGTATCCTCTCTCAGACAAATGTTTTATTAAAAAAATCTGTTGTGCGAATTGTGGAGAGTTTAACAATAATCCGCACATAAAACTCTCTCTCTCACACACACACACGCATACGCACACACACACACACACAGAACTGCTCATTCCTAAATCAGAAACTTTGAGGCAATAGTGTTTGATTTGGTGGTTATGCTTGTCAGAAACTTGATTTATTCTTAATAGTGGAAAGTATAAATCTTTGAAGTTGGAAGTAATGGAATCTATTTAAATAGAATTTTATATTGGTGATTGGTGGAACATGGGGCTTAGATAAGATGTTGTATTAGTAACATACCATAATAGTATGTTCCAACATACAAGCGTGCTTTATAAAATTAGCATTTAGAAGCTATGAATAGGATTTTATTTTTATTTTGCTTGAATTTACTAGAAAATTTCCATATAAAGCATTGTTGTATAAAACAAAATAATGGATCATAGTGTTTTTTTGAGTTTGTTACTATTTACCCATTTTCATTTTAAAAGTTTTGTGTCCAGCGATCACTTTCAGTGGTGCTGGGGTTGAGGTGGAGTGACCGTGCACTTGTGGTCATTAAACCCAGCGCTCCTGCGTGCAAAGCATTTGCTCCAGCTCTTTCATCCTTTTTGAATGTCTTCAGTTCCTCTCCTTCTATTCAAATGTTCATTTTTTCCCCCAGTTTCGTTGTTAATCCTCAAAGATCCTCTCTCAGTGATAAATCTTCTCTCTGCAAGTTGGTACAAAGGACCTGTTAAAAAAATATCATTGGAAAGTGCGGGCTCTATTTCTAGTTATTTGTTTCTTCTTACCTCTAAAACAGATGTGAGTTATTAACATGCTCTACTTTTAAATAGAACAAATCAAAGTCAACAAACTCAATGTTGTCAAAGTTACAAAATAGCTAAATTAGAAAATTATTCATATTATAAAAGAAAACCTTACTAGACTTTCCTTCACAGGGCGAGGAAGGCAGGTATTAAGATGGCTGCTTTCAAAGTGAGGTAATATTTTTTGGAAATGACATAATTATGAAGGTCCACACATGTAACTCTTTTGCATGTTGATTTATTGCTAAAAGTAAAGAATCTGTGATTACCTCTTGGTTTGGTATGTATTATAAACTCTTGCTATATGAACCTTGGTGTAACCTCCTTTGTTTATTCTTTTTAACAGGTATTCATTGCTATGTCTTGCTATATATGCCTGGCCATTGAGCTGGACCTTGGGGAAAAACACATGGAGATACAGATGCTTTTTATGCCAATTTCAGGGCTGGGGAAATTTTATATTTAAGTGAAATATCAACTACCAATGAGTCAGGATTTGTTTTCATGTTCTGCTTTTTCAAGAGAGATCTCTTTTGTTATAAGAATACTGTTAAAATGTCTCTAGCTTCTGTATTTTAGGAATTTAAACTGTACTTTTGAGTGCAGATTTTTTTCTTGTTGGTTTCTAGTCATACATCAAAGAGAGCAGAGGAAATACAATTAACCTTTATGTTTATTTGAAAATATGCCATTTTAGAACACCAGTGTCTGGAAATTGTGGTCAAAATTGATTGCATATTGGTATAACCTGAACAAACTTAAAAGTGCTGAGGCCTTGGTCCTACCCTCAGAAATTATTTTGCTGTCATTGTCATGGCATGTTATCAGGAATATTATAAAGATGTTAGAAACTGGGAAAGATTTACAGGTGACTCAGCTAAGAAAGTTTGAGAATCTCTGCTCTTAAAAAAGGTTATATCTGATTAAAACTAGATTGATTCAAATTATGTTATTAGTTTATAATACTTAATTCTCTCAATAACTTAGACTTGAATATAAGAAGCTTCTGGAAAATAATATTTTAAAGAAATGTCCTTATTTTCTATGTCCTGTCAACATATTATGGAGATCACAATTCTCATACTTTGCATAATCAGAATGCCAAATAGAGTTGCAGTATCATCTGACAACATGGTTATTATTTTAGTCAACATTTTAATTTACTTTCTAAATTATTAACCATGGCAACATCTTAAAGAGGGTTCTTAATACAAAATTATAGAGCATGCTGCCAAATATATATCTCCTATTTCTTTTTTTTTTTTTTTGCTTTTTGGGTCACACCGGCAATGCTCAGGGGTTACTCCTGGCTCTACACTCAGGAATTACTCCTGGCGGTGCTTGGGGGACCATATGGGATGCCGGGGATTGAACTCGGGCGGCATGGGCCGGCCACATGCAAGGCAAGCGCTCTACCCGCTGGGCTATTGCTCTGGCCCCATATCTCCTATTTCTTAATCGAGAATAAAAGCCTAAGCAAGATCCCTTTTAAAAAAAAAGTGGTAGCATAAAATTTTCCACCTTATCTATTCTTAAGTGTACAGTCCAGAGGTATTAAGTACATCAGCACTGATGTGAAACTATCACTATCATCTACCTCCAGAACTTCCAGAACCTTATTTTTAATCCTATTTTGATGCTTTGTACTCTAGCAAACCTGATGAGATTTTTGTTGCAGAGAGGTGGTATCACAGGTTTCTTAGGTCTTTACATTGTAGGATGATGTGTTATAAATACCAATTTGCGGAGGACTCAGACTCCTAAGAGTCCTTAAGACTCAGACTCCTTAATAGTCCTACTTCCCATGCCCCATAATCTCACTCAGTCGGGGCTCTGTTGAGGTCAGTTTCTTGACACTTCCCTAAATTTTCCCACTTCTCTGAGTATCTGTTCAATGCCTTACAAACTCTAGATGGTGTTTGCCATCATCCTGGTGTCATCAGAACTGCAGGAGGCCACTTTTCTATCTGCCAAGACGGAAAACTGATTTCAGTCTGCCTGTGAGTCCAGGGTCAAGGTCAGTGAGGAATTGCTGGGCAGTGACAGTTGGCAAGATAATTAGAATGATGGACCATTTGAGAATTACTGCAGTTTTACCAGCAAATAAATGCCAGCAACTTAAAGGATACAGTGCTCTGGGACCACAGTCAGAGGGATGTATTGGGACTGTTTGATGCTCTGGGGGCCCTGTGGACTGTCACTCCTGCCCAAGAGTCTAGGCTGATCTCATCATTAGATGGACCTGGGAGGTGTAGTTGCCAATGGCCACATGTCCATGACTGCAGGCCGGGACAGACAGCAGTTAGCTCAGAGCAGTGATCTAGTTAGTTCCTCCTATGTGCCCACCTTGATGCATTTTTTTCTTGGATAAAATAAATTCAGAACAGCAGTCCACATGTACATTGTAATCTCAACTGAGAATGTTCATTACAGAAGTTTAACAGTGTGCAACTTTTTAGTTTACTTGCACAAGCAGTTTCTTGATTGGAAACCTTCCAGTATGCAAATCCTTGAGTGAATGCACTGTTAACTCTATCTACAGCCATCCCATTTCCCTGTGGTGTACTGTCCTGGCTTTCATAATCCTGTGGCTAATTTGGTAGTCAGCAGCAACACTGAGAGACCAAAGAAGTAAGTGTGATGGTTTTCATGTGGGTATTTTTTCTTTTCATTTCTCAGTACTTCCTGTAACCAAAACAGGTGAATTTGGATTATAGTTGGGGCATCTCTAAATATGAGAAAGATCTGGGAGGATTTGCCTAGATCTAGTTTTGTGAGCTCCACCAGCATACTGAAAGTCTCCTTCCTGTGCATACATAGGGTGTTCAGCATCCAGGTTTTCCTCATTTCCTGATTTTACCTGCTGAGGGCTCATTGGATTCCACAGGAAACTGATAGTGTGGAGATGAAGCATGATGCCTTCTTTCAGGAAGGTGTCACGCCCCAAGGAAAGAAGATTGGAGCCTTCTTTTGTGGGGCACTCTTGGACTTTTCATCTTAATGCTGTGGAATATACTCAGAGCATGCCTAGGAGACCCTCCATACCCAGGTAATGTGGGATTATATTCTACATGTGGTCAAAACAGGGGGTAAAGAAATTGAAAGTGCATTCTTTAATATTTCTTTTCATTGAATCTCCATGAGATATACAGTTACAAAGCTGTTCATGATTGGGCTTCAGTCATACTGTGTTCCAACACCCATCTCTCTACCAGTGCACATTTCTTAGCACCAATGTCCCCAGTTTCTCTCACTCCCCTCACCTGCGCCACATCCCTGCCTCTGGGGTCTCTCTCTCTCTCTCTCTCTCTCTCTCTCTTTCTCTCTACTTTTGGGCATTGTGATTTGCAATACAGATAACCTATATTTTTGAGTTTGTGTTTGGATACTCCGTGGGACATGCTTACTTTTTTATAGAGCAATCCAATTTGATTCTGGATAGCCCAGTGTTAAAGTTTTCTAAAGTTCCTGCCATTGGTCTGAAATTCTGCCTGAAAGAGATAAGAAAAACAGTGTATAGAATTGTGGACAGTTTGCTAATGATAGTGTTTGGAAATAGGTATCCATATAAGGGTCAAGCAAATGAACAAATATACCTGAATGAATGAATGTAAAGGTGAACTGACACTGTTTAACTTGGCTGCTAATTCCCTTGGTTTAAGATGCCCAAGACTTCTAAATATATGTATGTATTAATTTTAAAGAGATTATTTTCCTTTTTTGTAACTGAGGTGCATTTAAATTCACACTTGTGTTTAGTAGGTCATATTTTAATTGATTTGCACTGTTAGGAAAATATGTTATATTTTGTAAGAAGAAATAAGAGGAAATTTGCGTAGTCTTGGGAAAAATATTTTTTAGCTTTGAAAAGAAAGAGAACAGATAAAAATGACCTCTAGTGAACTTCTTTGAGCAACTTGATATTTGTAACCCCTAGTTCTTTGGAAATGAGAACAGTTGCCTGAAAGAAAATTTTATTTAATCATCTTTCATTTCACCTAGAAAAACACAAAAGGTGAATAAAGTCTTCTGGGGTTAAGGAAAGGGTTAATTGCCTCTACTTGCAGTGCTGTGATACACACCTAAAAGCGTTCTAGAATATTTGATAGAAATGTTAAGAAGTCTTAAAACCTGAGAAATGAATTAACAAGTCACCTTTCTCTGCAGCTGCAGCAAGCCTTTCCGTGGAATGAATAGCACTTTCTTCCACAACTGTATAAATCGTGGGCTGAAATGTAGAGTGAGAATGTGGCCACTAAATCAATGAGGGCGTGTGTGCGGATGTGCTCAGATTAGAACAAGCTTGTACAAACAAGAGGAAAGGTCTGACCTAAACCCAAGAACACCGAAACAGGTTTTATAAAACTATCTTCCAGCACAGTAATGAATTGAAGTATTTTGTTGGGCTTCTTAAATGGATCAGTCTTATGGTAGTTCAATGGTAGTTCATAATTCCTGCTACACATAATGTTCTCTACATTAGCTTTAATCCTTTTTTTTTTCAAATTTAGTTTTTATTTGTTCAGGACTGACCTGTGAATTTTTTCAAATCAAATTGTTAAAATAGGATGGTTTCAAACAAGATTACTTCCTTTGTAGAAATGATAACGTTGTTTCCTTTGTGCTTGTCAAGTCTGCTTTTTACAAACTATTTCCTCAACTGTTCCATGAGAGAGTTACTGCTATTCACTTCTTTTTTACAGATGAGGAAACTGAGTCACTAAATCACTAAAGAATCTAGCCAGGGGTGTGGAGGGTAACTCATCTTGCTGGCACACATGCTTTGCATGTGATTTGGTCCTTGACCTTTCATGATCTATAAAGTACCGCTGGGATTTGTCAGCAAGCACTGCTGGATATGGGCAACAAGCAAATAAACCAATGAAGAAACAAACAAGCTCTCACCCAGGCCATTCTGCTGTGAGGAACACGGTTTAAACCCTGGTAATCTGTCCTTTGTGAAGGCTCAATCACTGATGTAACCTCCCAGAGAATAGCCATCATCCTATAATGACACCTTGCTTCTGGTGTAGCAACTAGGATGAGGTTATATCATTAATTCATTATTTCAGTGGCTTAAGGAAAAAGAAGTTTAACTTTTTTTCTTCTGGGATAAGGAGAATAGTCTGGTGAGCTGGGCCTTTCAAGGACTTGGCTTCTGGTCAGCGCTCCTGCTGGGTTGCAGTTCCACCCCTTGGGAAGGAAAAGAAATTGTGGAAGTTTTGTGCTTTTTGCCTTAAGGCTTTCTAGGCTCAGGTGTAGCATACGATGTATATAACTATATACATCTAAATGTTGTATAACTGTATAGTGTAGCATAAAATATATTTACATGCACAGTAAACACACAGTATATAGGTATCTTGGTCTGTGGCCACACCTGCCTTGGTAAAGAAAGAGTGTACATGTACTTTAGCCAGGGTTTTGGGAGAAGAGACAGCTAAATTTGATGAGTCAATAGTGTGTGTAAAAAATAGAAACACAGTTGCCTTGATAAGAATAATATGTCATCTCGAGCACGAGAAGAAAGTATTTAAAAAAGAGAAAAAGTCACTATTAACTCTAGCAGTGGTCATTTTATTTAAATTTTCTACCATACACTCTTTCCCGTAAGCTAGTTTCCTTCTGGGGAAATGAAAGGACTTATGGGAAGGAACCTCTTTGGGGGAAACTTTAAAAAAATTTTTTTTTTATTATACCACTGTGAAATATGCGGTTATAAAAGTGTTCATATTTGGGTTTCAGTCATACCGTGATCCAGCACCCATCCCTCCACCAGTGCCCATTTCCCTCCACCAATGTCCCATGATTTCCCCCTCCTTGCATCTATGACAGGCAGTTTTCACTTCTCTCTCTCTCTCTCTCTCTCTCTCTCTCTCTCTCTCTCTCTTCCCTTCTTTTACACACTGTGGCTTGCAATACATACAGTTAGAGGTTATCATGTATGTCCTTTTGCCTAATTTCAATGCTCACTTCTACACTGGTATTATCATTTACAATAATATTAGTACACTGTTTCTTTCTCTGTATGGCCTAACTACACTCCAACACATTTGCAGTAGGTTCTACCCACTGACAAGACCTCCTGATCCATGTTTTGTCTAGCCTTGGATATTGTTATCATGCTATTTTGTTATATCTCTTTGGGGAAACTCTTGCCCAAAGGATCTGAGGGTCTGAAAAAAGCAGCTTGCCTTTCACAGACCCAGGGATGTGTGTGTGTGTGTGTGTGTGTGTGTGTGTGTGTGTGTGTCGCCATTTGTTCCAGACTGAGTAAATAGACCTATTACCTCACTTATTCCTTCCCAATGATTTTAGACTGACGAAGACATTAAAAATGTTGGACCTCATTTATTCCTGGTGGTAGCAGCCTGACCAGCGTTCCTAGCTGAGCACATTCCTGAACTTGCCATCTGGAAGTTTCGACCTGCCTTAGTTCTCACTTATTTATAAGCTTGGGCTTCCCAGTGTTCAATTCCCAGAGCTCCAGTACAGTAATAAACCTCTTTTGTGCAACTCAGTCTGAATTGGTCCCTGTGATTGCAGCTAAAGATCCTTAAAGATCTTTAAGTTGTTCTCCAGAGGAAATCTCTGCTACCATTTGATGTATTTTCTTTTTATTGCCTTTTAATACATTTTCTACAGTCAGTGATACATTATTCATACAATTTATACTCATTCTAAAATATAGTATTTTTTCTACTTCACAAAAGTAGCTAGGTGTTCCATATTTATTAAGATAGTTATAATTTGTGTGTATTATTTTCTTTATAGTGTATCAGCTTAGGAACTATCAATATAGGAATATAGGATATAGTTATTTTAAAAGGTCATTAATGTTTTAATCATTATAAATATATCTATAATAACCCATATTCTTATATCATGCTATTTTTATATAGATTTATAAAATTATATAAATTTAATGTAAAGTATTAATTACCTTTAAATAAACTACATAATAACCTATAGTTTATTTAAAGGTAATTAATACTTTACATTAAATTTAAATATATAATTATCTTGGGGCCTGAGCAATAGCCCAGTGGGTGGGGAGTTTGCCTTGCACGTAGCCGGCTCATGCTGGCCGGGTTCGATCCCGGCATCCCATATGGTCCCCCGAGCACCGCCAGGAGTAATTCCTGAGCACAGAGCCAGGAGAAACCCCTGAGCATTGCCGGGTGTGACCCAAAAAAGCAAAAAAAAAAATTAATATATAATTATCTTAAATTTTATAAATATTTACAGTACTGTTTAAAATAAAAATATAAAAAATTACTTCAGAGCTGTTTCTGATAAAATGTAAATATGTGAAGTTTAGGTGCTTTTAACAGATGAGTCAGAATACCAATGTTGTGTTCAGATAATTGAGACCCTAAGACTCTCGCTAGGTGAGATGGCCAGAGTCTTTGCAAAAACTTCGTATCTGTTTATGTATTTTGGGCTCATTTTATTTATCAAGCTGCCTTCCAGAGTTGTGCTAGATTTTTCTCCAGTGTCTTGGGCAGTCATCGAGCATTGATTCTGATGTATTTGTCTCCCTGAACTTATGGGAATCTTTATCTAGTATGAAGGGTTGGCTGCATTAGCAAGATACTGGCCAAAGATGAGAGTATTGAAATTCTCCATCTATCTAAAATCGGGTAGTTACCCACATTCCTAGGGGAGACTGTGTGTATTCCTGACCTGATGTAGTCTGCTGGGGCAGGCTCAAGTCGAGATCGAATTAGATTGCAGTGGTCATAAGTATATGGGCAAAAAGCAAGTTTGAGTCAGGTGACCACATGAAGCCCCAGCATAGGAATCAGAAGCCCAAGAGCCTCTTGGTCATGTTCAGGAGGTGGTCCCAGAGATGTATATATGGTAGTTGAAGAAGGGAATGGGGGTACCTGGTAGGCAAAGTGCTTATTTCTTCCCACATGCCAGTCTTCTGATCTTTCTGAAAGGTCATGACATAGAGCCATGAAATCAAAGACATAGCATGCTTGCATCTGCAGCCCTGCACCTTCACTCTGTCTTGTCAGTTCTCACTTATTGGCTCAGATGCTGTGCTAGGCAGAAAATGGCTCTCAAAGATGGTCACATCACAATCCCTGGAATCTGCGTTTATTACCTACTGTGGCTAAAATGGCTTCACAGATGTAGTTAGGACGAAGGAATTTGAGATAGGGAGATTATTCTGGGATATTTGAGTGGGTCCAATGTAATGAAAATTTTAAGAGTTGAAGAAAGATGAAGAAAATAGAGAATCACTGATACTTCTGGAAAGACTCAGCTTGCTTTGAAGGCAGATGAAGGAGCCACCAGACAACGCATGAAGGTGGTCTCAAAACTGGAAATGGTAACAAATCGTGCCTCCAGATTCTCTCCTAGAAGATGCGCTCTGTGTTCTAGAGGGGAATGCAGTCCTGCTTCTATCTTGATTTAGTGCAGTGAGACCGGATTTGGACTTCTGACCTCCAGAACGCTAAGAGAATAAATTTGTGTTTAAAACCACTGAGTTGGTAATGATTTGTCACAACAGCTGCAGGCAAGGTGGCTGCTGCATTGGAACTGCTTTCCCGAATAGGCCGGCTCTGCTGGCTGGGATCTGGGAAGCCAACAGGGAGGTTTGATGCAGTCATCCCACTGGTGGGGGTATTTAGGCACTAGTATACCTGAACCATAAAATTATCGGGCTTTAGAAATGCCACCTTTCGGTGCTTGCCACTTCTGAAAAAATTATTTAAACTTCTGATTACTTAAACTTCTGATTGATAGAGAAAACACTCCGTCCTTTAGAGGAAGACTGTTAAAGAGGGGAGCTATAGATCAGAGCTTTGTCAAACAGACATTTAAAATAAATTTGCAGCATCATGATTTTTAGTCATATTTATTAGAGGGGTTAATGGATACCACATTTCAGCACATCACCCTCCACCTGTCTGCTTCCCTCTGCCACTATCCCAGGTACCCATCCTGTCCACCCAACCTTGGTAAATTCACTCCCAGTTCTCAGATTCTGTTGTCTTTGGCCATTGTTATTTTCTTGTTGTAGGATTTTATAGCTTACATATTAGATCTGTTCTGTATCAGTGCCTCCACTTCTAACTTTATTCAGCAAACTACTCTCTAGATTCATCCATGTGTAGCAAATTGCATGAGTCTTATAGCCAAGTAATATTTCACTGTATTTCTATACCAGTGTTGTTTTTAATCCACTGCTTTACTTTTCCTTTTTGCGTCATACACAGCAATGCTCAGGGGTTATTCCTGGCTTTGCATTCAGGAATTACTCCTGGCAGTGCTTGGGGACCATATGGGATGCTAGGGAATCAAACCTAGGTTGCCCACATGCAAGGCAAATGCCCTACTTGTTGTGCTATAGCTCTGACCCTCACTGTCTTTTTAATCCACTATCTGAAACACTGGGGTTTTTCAAGGTTGGGACTACTATGAATAATGCTGCAATAAACATGGGAATGCTATTGTCTTATTGTCTTTTTAAAATGTCAAATCAATTATTTTTTATTTGAATTTGGGATGCTTCAGGAATATCTACAGATCATAATACAAAATATGAATTTTTTAGAGAGTTTGTAGAATTTCCTCATGTATAGAACCATTAAATGGTGAGAATCTATCATAAGTTTAATTATGGACTTCTCAAAGGAGGCACTTTTCTAAAAATAAATTACACAGTGTGGGAAGGGGTAACTTCCACCAATGCGCACTTGAACCAGAAAACAGCCTATTGACTTACATTTCTCCTGCTGCCTTCAGTTTCTCATATCCCAGGAGCACCAATTTGTTAGTGGCTGCTTTATAAACTCCATTTTATATTTCACTTTTGCTAAGCTGTAAACCAACAAAGTTTATTACCAGAATGTTAGACATAAACATTTATTATTTTTACATTAGAATCTGATAGTTGAATAATGTGTGAACAGTGTAACATTTTCTGTTATATGAGTAATGATAGCTAATGAATAATTCTTTTTGTTATTGGCACACTATTTTTTCTAGTAGTGTGTTAAAAATATTAAACATTCACACTTATATTTTTTATTTAGGTCTTTTGGTTCATATCAATAGTTGTCAAATATTTAAGAACTAAGGGGACTAAATATTGATTGTGAATTTTGACTTCCCTCTTTTGGATCCTGGGATCAAAGCCTAGGATGGCTGTATTCCTTTTTCTTAGGTTTTTTGGGGGGGGTGGGAGAGGTTGTTGTTTGGTTTCTTATGGTTTGTTTGGTTGTTGTTGTAATGATGCCTAATGCTGTGGATTTGGTTAACCTGGGATTCTCCCTGTGATGATTCTGCAGCTGCTGACTAGATCAGGTTTGTGAGGACACAAGGCTGGTGCCTCTCCGTGACCAGGTCTGTCACCAAGGCCGAGGGTAGCCTTTCTGTCACTGACAACAATGAGGTCCAGTATGCATGTATAGGGCAACTGGCCATATTATCTCTGGTGGTCATATTGTCTAGTGTACACTTCCCTTCTAGCTGCCTGTATGTGTGAGGAGAGGAAATGATGTGAGGTGATATTGCAGAGTTTTACACTAAGGCGGGCACTTATATTTTGACTCACTAATTGTCTTGACTAAGTCACTAAATAGGTTCATGAACTTGGGTGCATCCCACCCCCTTGCTGAACCTGTTTTCATATCTGTATGTTGAGAGACTACTAGTATATTAGGCACCTAGAACATAATAAGTATCTAAGATTTTTTAGCCATGTAGTAGTATTTTAATTAGCAAAAGTATCAAACACTGCAAGAAGCTGAGTTATTCTTTCCCTCCCTTCATCTCTGTAGAAGTAGATGAGCTGCTCGCCAGGCCAGTGCTGTGCTGTGTGAAATCATGAGCAGAGTGGTCAGCCGAGACCCTCATGCTTCTGACTCTCTTCTTGGTGGTGTTTTTTCTTATTCAATTAGATAAAAGCACCAACATAGGTAAACACTTAATTTTAAATCATTTGAAATGCAAGCAGAATGTATACATTGAACTTGAAACAGCACCAGTCAGCTCTTAACTTGTGGTATCTGATGCTGTCTTGGGGTAGATAATATTAGAATTGAGTTGGGTTTACTCTGTCGCTGTCTCACTTGTGGGCCTGGGAGACCGTCCCCACACTCATGTTGGAGTTGGGTCCTGGACCTGCACTTTAATGAGTTGGTCATAGTGTCACCATGAAACTAGACTGCTCCTGAGTGGGACCTCACTTTCGTATATAAAGTCAGCACACAAAACTCTCGATATTTATGAAGTTGTGTTGTATTATATTAGAAGCTTTAAGAAGGCAGTTTGGAATTCCCAGTGTTTTATGTCAGGCCTCACTCTTTTCCTGTGTCCTTGGTCTGTGCTAATATTTGATTTTATCCCCTGTTGTCCACCACTGTCCTCTGGGTCTTTTGCTGAGGTGCTTGTGCCCACCTGTCCAGGTCTGTGACCCTTCAGCCTTCTGTCCCTTTGACTTTCCTTTCTCAAGGCCTTGGGCATATGGGTGACAACTGCTGCTTGCCCTCCGTCTGCCTTGGCCCCAGGGAGGACTCCAAGGATGAAACTGCCTGACTTGTGCTCCCGTTTAAGTCTTGGTAGCCCCCTTAGCCGTTCCATGAAGTGCAGGTGAAATGTAAAATGGCCAATTATCTTTACTAGATTACCCAGCATCCTCTCAGCCTCTGTATGAATAGTAAAGCTTGTTGCATGTGTCAAAACCCATAAAATTGTACTAAGAGCCTGGAGGTCTGGCAGTAAACACAAGCCTTGAGGCCCAAAGGTAATTGGTTGCTACCTCCTTAGGAAGATTGTCTTGTATAACTCCATAATGGAGTGCAAGAGGTTTTCCATATACACAGGAGGAGTAACAGTCTATTGTGGCATCAGCCTTCTGATCAGTGACTTACCAAACTAGTTTTTATCACTTGAGATGACTTTGAGGCAATGGAAGTGACTTTTTAATTAATTAATTTTTTGAGGGGATTTTTGGGTCACACTTGATGATGCTTAGGGGTTACTCCTGGCTTTGCTCTCAGGGGTTACTTCTGGCTTTGCTCTGGCGGTTCGCAGGGGACCCTTATGGGATGCTGGGGATTGAACCTGGGTGGGCTGCATGCAAGGCAAATACCCTACTCACTGTACTATTGATCTGGCCCCAGGAAGTGACTTTTAAAAAGGGAATAAACATTTCTTATTAGTTCCTCTCTGAGTCTAGGGCAGTACGAGGAGGTCCAGGGAGGGTCAATTTTTTCACAGATTTCAGCCCTGTAGGTATGGGGTGTCTGACTCCTCACGTGCTCCTCCCTCCCTGGGCATGCAGGATCACCTGGCTGAGGGTTAGTGGAGTGAGGGTTTGGATATATTTCTGAAGAAAATATAGCATTTCACCAGGGAGTCCAGCCCCTCCTCAGAGTGAACACCACTCTGGCCACAGAGATTGTGTCAGGTGTCCAGTACCGTGTTCCATTAGCTTTAACATCACCATACAAATTGCCAAGCCCAATGGATTTATCTTAACTGTGCCTCTTACCAGTTCTGTGACCTTTAGGAAGTCACTAATTTTTGGTTCCTTTATGTCAGAAACTTGGAGGAGAATGCCTTTAAGTTATCTGATTTAAATTAGAATAATGCACAGGCACTGAATACTGTTTAGGACACAGTAAAAGCTCAATTTGAATCTTCCTCTCTGCTAAAAACAATTATTTCTTAAAATGGTGATTATAAAAAAAATCCCTTAACATCTGCAAAGTGCTTATCAGATGCATTATCTCATTTAATCTTCTCAGCAGTCCTGTGAATTATAATTACTTTTCTCATTTATATCCTAAGAGGCTTGCAAGTTTCAGTTGTTTGATACAGAGAGGATGACAGAGGGTCTCTTATGGACTCACTGGCCCTGAATTGTTTATAATATTGATAAGTATTCTGATAACCAAGGACAAATGTTGTGCTTTTTTGGTACTTACAGAATGAAGAGTTTAAAGTCATGAAAATAGGAAATAGTAAATTTAAATATAAAAGAAAAAGTTTGTCTTGTATTGTCAGAGAACATGTGGTTTCATTTAAGATGCAAGATAAGCATATGTGGAACAATTTTATATGCAGCCTCAGATATTGCAGGTTCCTTCAGACCATGGCTGTAAAGTGATTATTCTACTGAATTAAGCCTTATGATAGTTTTAGTTTCCTTGTACAGATGAATGCTAGGTTTGTACTATACTCCTGTCTCTTAAGTATGCAATAGTGTTGTGTAAAAAACCCACTATACATGCTTTAATGAAGTGGAAAGAGCCTTGTGTCCAATGTTATAACAAATAAAAGCTGGACAAACAGCAAATTAACGGCTGATGTTGTACCTGTCTGAGTCCCAGAATGCTAGGAAAGGCCATTCCTGGAGGGAAAGACATGCAGATATTGTCTTTCCTGCAGTGCGGACCTGGGTTCAGAAAAAACAAGGAGTTCTGACTAAACTCTTCTGTATCTCTCCCACAGAACAAAAGCAGCAAATTAAAATAAAACAGAGCAAAATAGAACAAAATCGCTTTTACTTTGGAAGAAGAGCAACAAGTCTACCTTTATTTTTTATTTTTTTATAAGTATTTTATTATACCACCGTGAAATATACAATTACAAAGATGTTCATATCTTTGTAAAGATGTTGGGTCTTGGTCACCCTTACCTCCTCCAGTGCCCATCTCCCACCACCAATGTCCCCGGTTCCCTCCCCCTCCCCCAGCCCGCCTCCATGGGTTCTTTTTATTTCTTTCCCTTTCTCTCTATCTCTTTCTCTTTTCCTTCCCTTCCAGATTGCGGGATTACAGAAAATACATTAAAGCGTTGTCATGTGTATCTTTTTGTCTATATTTAATGCTCAGTTCAAGGCTGGTATTAGTACTTTTGACAATTGTTAGCACACTGTTCCATTTTCTGTCTTACCTAGCCTCTGACTCTCACACGTCTGTGATGATTTCCACCTTTGACAAGACCTCCTGATACATGTTTCACTTGACCTTGGATATTGGTATCATAATACATACATATATATTTATGTCATGCAAATAAATGCAGTCATTCTATATCTGTCTCTCTCCTTCTGGCTAATTTCACTCAACATGATCTTCTCCTCGTCCATCCATTTATAGGCAAATTTCATAACTTCATTTTTACTAACAGCTGCATAGTATTCCATTGTGTAGATGTACCAAAGCTTCTTTATCCAGTCATCGATTCTCGGGCACTCTGGTTGTTTCCAGATTCTGGCTATTGTGAATAATGCTGCTATGAACATAAAAGTAGGGATGGTGTTTCCGCTGCGTATTTTTGGCTTCCCAGAGTAGATTCCCAGGAGTGGTATGGCTGGGTCAAATGGGAGTTCAATTTCTAGTCTTTGGAGGAATGTCCATATTGTTTTCCAGAAAGGCTGTACCAGCCGGCATTCCCACCAACAATGGATGAGTGTCCCCTTTTCCCCACATCCACGCCAGCACTTGTTGCTCTTTTGGATATGTGCCAGTCTCTGTGGTGTAAAGTGGTATCTCATTGTTGTTTTGATTTGCATCTCTCTGATGATTAGTGATGAGGAGCATTTTTTCATATGTTTTAACAAGCCTATCTTTAGGACAGAGGCAATATCTCACTTGTAGTCTGGATGGAAAATGGGAAAGCAAATCTGAACTCTCTGGGGCTGTGGGCAAAATTGCAAATAGATTCAAGAGCAGGAGGAGTGAAGGCAGTTGAGTCCCCTGTCACCAAGAAGTATCTGCCTAAGACTGAGGCTACAGTCCTCAAGGTCCGGACGCCACAGCTGGACACAGCCCCATCCCAGGAGAGAAGCCGAATTCAGGTCAGGCTTGAGGGACTTCGGACTGCGCCAACCAGGTGTTTTGGAGAGCTTGTGCTGGGGCCACCTCCCCCCCACCCTGGCTTGCTCCACAAAGGCCTGGAGGCCCCACCCAGAACTGCTGCAGGGGCTCTCTGCCGGATGCCAGGTATCCAGGTGTGGGGCATGGTCTCTGCCTGCTGTGCACTGGACTGATGGGCGGCTTGGGTTGGGGACAAGTTTTAGTTCTCAGCTTGCTCCCCACCAAGCCCCCAGAAGTCATAAAACCTCGCACTTAACACAACCACAGCCATCCTAAAGGTCCAGATGCCACATCTGGACACAGCCCAATCCCATATCTCAAAGTCTAATATACCACTATCGTGGTGGAGTCTGAGGCTAGGTAGAACAGAGAGGGGAACAGTGTGCTGATAGTTGTTGCCAATGATGGTGCTATCTGAGAACTGAGCATTGAATATAGGCAAAAAGATACACATGATAACCTCTAAATGTATGTATTGCAGTCCACAATGTATAGGAAGGGGGCAAGAAGGAGAGAGAAAGAGAGAGATAGAGAGAGAATGGAGGACAGAGAGAAAGGGAGAGAAAGGAAATGGAGAGGAAGGGGAAGGGAAGTGGGGACATTGATGTGGGAGGCAGGCATGGGTGGAGGGATGGGTGCTGGAACACTGTGTAAACGAAACTCAAGCATGGACATCTTGTAATTGTATATCTCACACGGTATAATAAAATATTTAAAAAAGAAGTCTACATCAGAGCGGCGAGCTCAGTCTTCACCTCTTCACCTCTGCAAGACTAGGAAGTGTGGGCTGACATAATTTGCAAGAGGCCGACCTTCTCTAAGACATGGCACAAAGGAAAGACATCTCTAGGGCAGCAGTTCATAGAAAACAAAGACTGGTGATGCCTCCCCGGTCCCACCTGACAGCAGAGTGTCTATCACTACAAGAACGTGATGCATGTGTGATACTGAAGATTGCACAAACTCATTCAAGCCAATTCCTAATTGGATTAGCTCAAGCTCTCAAAACTAGAGACCTCAAGAAGGAAAGACATGCCCATTTCCAGACCTTAAGAAATATTTACACCATTTCCCTCTCTCCTGCATACGATAACTGACTTTTAACAAACACGGCACTAGACTTATGAAAAAGTCACTCAGATACATAAAAGGAAAATGAGTAAAATCAATAAAAAATAGAACAGAACATAAAAAAAACAGAACCTCTCGGAGCTGAGGGATAATACCAGATAGTCTAAATATATTTTATCAGAATGCCAGGAGGAGATGGGAGAGTGAGAATGGGGAAGAAAAAAATTATTTGGGCTAAAAAATATATTTGGGCTGACAGATCCCCCCAATTAATGACACTGTACCATAAATTCAAGAAGCTAAGAATTGATACAACAAAACAAAACACACATAGACAGGTTGGTGTCAAATGAAAAAGAAGAACTTACAGGCAGCCAGAGGGAAAAAAGACAGAAGAACAAAAGAGCACAAACTACTATGGTAAACTCTTCAGAAATGATGCAAGTTAGAATATAATAGCAGGACATTTTCAAAGTGCTGAAAGAAAAGTGCTGCTATTCCAGAAATCTCTGCCTGGTGAAAATCTATTTCGAAAATAAAGGAGAAGGAGAATAATTTCTCAGGTTACTTTAACTTAGAAATTCATTGCGGTAGGTTTTATTATAGGGACTGTTACAGAAGGTCTTCAGACAGAGGGTAGAATCTTGTAATATTACAAGGAAATTAAGAGCACTAGAAATGGAATACATGAAAGTAGAATTGAATCATTTTTTGGTTGCTTGAAAAGGGAACAAAGCAAAAATAGTTGCAAGTTTTAAAAATCATTTTATTTTTTAATTTTTTGGACCATACTAGACAATGCTCAGGGGTAACTCTTGTTTCTGCACTTAGGAATTACTCCTGGTAGTCCTTGGGACCATATGGGATATCAGGGATTGAACCCATGCATACTAGGCAAATGTCCTATCTGTTGTACTATCTTTATATAAGACCCAATAGTTTTAATGTTTGGTGCAATCATAGCCTACCTTTGACCGCAGACTGGGGGGAGATAGATCAACTAGCTGGAACTTTGCATTCAGGAGGCCTGGGTTCAATCCTTGGCACCATGTGTTTCCCCTGAACATTGCCAAGAATGATCCCTGAGTGCTTCTTGGGTGTGACCCAAAAGTCAAAAAACAAAAGAAAGGTTAAAATAAAATCTATGACCACAATAGAAGCAACAACAGAAGTGAGGAAAGAGTGTACTATGATAAGAACCTTTTAACTAAGTTTGGAGCAGGGTAATATACCAGGTGAACTCTGATTAATATAAGAGGTATATTGTAAGCCCTGGGCCTCAATATAGGCCCTGGGCCTCAATATAGGCCCAGACAAAGTCAGACCCGAACACCTGAAGAATCTGCCGTCGGTACTCATCAATACACTAGCTCAGCTCTTCACACGCTACCTGTCTGAATGCAAGGTGCCCTCCCAATGGAAAACCAGCAGGACAGTTCTACTGTTCAAGAAGGGAGACATTCACGACATCGGCAACTATTGCCCCATCTGCCTGTTGTCTGTCATCTACAAGCTGTTTACACGAGTCATCCTGAACAGGATTAGCAGAACACTAGATGAAGGACAACCATGTGAGCAAGCAAGTTTCCGGAAAGGATTCAGCACAATCGACCATATCCACACAGTAACCAAGCTCATTGAGGTTTGTAGGGAGTACAAGATGCCGCTCTGTCTCACGTTCATTGATTTACAGAAAGCCTTTCATTCTGTGGAGACTGAAGCAGTCATCGAAGCCCTAGTCAAACAGGGTGTTCAAACCCAATACATCAAGATCCTTTGTGAGCTGTATTACGGATTCACCACCTAGATCTCACCATTCTACAAAGAAGTGATCATTGATGTCAAAAGAGGAGTTCGACAGGGTGATACCATCTCACCAAAACTCTTCAGTGCCACCCTCGAGAACATCATGAGACAATTAGAATGGGAAGGAATGGGAGTGAAGATAGATAGTCGGCAACTACACCACCTCTGCTTCGCTGATGACATTGTTCTAATAACACCAAACATTAGCCAAGCGGCACAAATTCTGGCTGACTTTGACTGAGAATGTGGAAAGGTAGGTCTACAGCTGAATCTGAAGAAAACTATGTTCATGAAGAATGAACTAGTTCCAGAGGCCCCATTCACTCTTAATGGAACAAACATCTCTGAATGCAGCAGTTATGTGTACCTAGGTAGAGAAGTCAACATGATGAACGACCTAAAACTTGAGCTGCGCAGGAGGAAAAGAGCAGCATGGAATGCCTTCAAAGGCATCGAAGAAATAGCTAAAAAGGACAAAGAACCTCCGGCTCCAGGCACATCTCTTCGACTCCACCATTCTCCCTGCATTAACATACGCCTCAGAGACCTGGGCCCTACGAAAGCAGGATGAGAATGCTATTCGGGTCTCCCAGAGAGGCATCGAAAGAGCTATGCTTGGAATATCACGTCTCACTCAAGTGAGTGAAGGAATCCGGAGTTCTGACCTCCATCGCTATTCCAGAACCAGGGACGCTGTCTCGTTTGCCAAGGCATCGAAAATCAGATGGGCTGGACATGTAATGCGATTTGGAGACAACCGCTGGACTAGAGCCGTTACCGACTGGATCCCACGGGATGTCAAAAGATCACGTGGCCGCCCACCTACAAGATGGTCAGACTTCCTTGTTAAGACCCTGAAGGAACGGTTTGAGGCTCTTCATATTCCTGAATGAACCAGATGCCATTGGGCTACAATGGCACGTGATAGGGTCCAATGGAAATGTTACTGGCGCCTGCTCGAGCGAATCGATGAATAATGGGATTCAAGTGATCAAGTGATCAAGTGATTGTAAGCCCTAAGCACTATGAATAATTGCTATAATAGATCTGTTCAGATACACAGGATCCCTCATGTACAGTGCTTCAAAAATTAAAAAAATTTTTTCCAGTTTTTTAGTGGTGCAAAACTATTATTCACTTAGTAGAAACCATCTTTCAAATTTTGATTTTTTAAAAAAATAGTTTGATTTTTGAACAATCATGGAGGTCAGTGGCAAGCAAGAGAGTATTCTTCCTGGAGTCCAAAGAAGATAGAATTTTTAGTAGGAATTAAGTAGATAATTTAATTATGAAGCAATGTGAAAGTTTGTGCAGAGTAGAAACAATTGTCCAGGGGATCTTGTTAGCAGTCTTCCTGACCACTTTTGGAAGGGTCAGGAGAGGCCATTTAAACAAAGACTTGTGAATCAGTGGTGAGAAAATGGAATCTAATCCAGGCTGCTTTAAAAAATTGCTGAGAAGGTTGCGGGTAGGAAGTTACAGAGGAGGAAGTGGACTGCCAGGAAGTATCTGCAGTGTACCCAACAGACAATGAGAAAGTATGACAGTATTGGAACAGGATGTTGAAATGAGTGGGAGTAGTTGGGTTAAAGATATTGGTGGTGGGGCCGGAGCGATAGTCCAGCGGGTAGGGTGTTTGCCTTGCATGCGGCCGACCTGGGTTGGATCCCTGTCATTCCATATGGTCTCCTGAGCACCGCCAGGAGTAACTCCTGAGTGCAGAGCCAGGAGTAACCACTGATTATCGCCGGGTGTGACCCAAAAAAAAAATGGTATTGGTGGAGGAGCTAGCCTTGGAAAGGACAAACAGCTCATTTTTAGAAAGTCAGGCTAGTAGGGAGAGAATGATGAGCGCCCGATTGGATGTAGAGAGGGAGGTATTGAGGCAAGTTCTTTCTAGTAAAGTAGGGCACAGCTGTTCTGCAAGGTTGACACAGTTATGCTCTGAACACATTCTGTGTCTTCCTCCCACCACTTCTTGGTTTTCCTTCTGGTCCCTGACTGTACTAAGATGCCTCCTATAGTAAGGTACCATGTACCAATTGTGTTAGAAACTAGAGCATTTTGGGCTGCTGAGATATCACAGAACATTAAGGTTCATCCCTGCATATGGCCTTAAGACTGAACTTCTTAAGGTATTTATTTTTCTTGGTTTTTGGGCCACACCTTGCAATGCTCAAATCAGTGCGTACTCCTGGTGCTCAGGGCACTCAGGGATTCATGGTGATGCTCATGAGACCATATGGAAAGATGGATATTGAACCCAGGTTGGCTGTGTACAAGACAAGTGCCCTACATGCTGTACTATTGCTCGAGTCTCTCAAGTTATTTGTTGTCCATAAAGGTTTGTATCATTCTTTCATCCAATGGGAAATTTAAAGAGGATGCCACACTCACCTTTTGGTACTGATGACTGTTGGGGCTAAGTGGGGTCCCCGGATAGATAATGGAGTTCAGCAGTTCGCCATTATTTGGGGCCGATGACCATTCCTCCCAACCCATGGTCAAAGGAACAAGACCACAGCCTTGAAAGTCAAAGTTCTTTTTCTTTAATCTCTCCTCACTCCTCACTCCACCTCAGTCAACACACATCAAGCCAAATAAAGTCTCCTATAATATTAGATACATACATACATACATACATATATATGTATATATTCTGTGGAGACTGAAGCAGTCATCGAAGCCCTAGTCAAACAGGGTGTTCAAACCCAATACATCAAGATCCTTCGTGAGCTGTATTACGGATTCACCACCAGGATCTCACCATTCTACAAAGAAGTGATCATTGATGTCAAAAGAGGGGTTCGACAGGGGTGATACCATCTCACCAAAACTCTTCAGTGCCACCCTCGAGAACATCATGAGACAATTAGAATGGGAAGGAATGGGAGTGAAGATAGATGGTCGGCAACTACACCACCTCCGCTTCGCTGATGACATCGTTCTAATAACACCAAACATTAGCCAAGCGGCACAAATGCTGGCTGACTTTGACCGAGAATGTGGAAAGGTAGGTCTACAGCTGAATCTGAAGAAAACTATGTTCATGAGAAATGAACTAGTTCCAGAGGCCCCATTCTCTCTCAATGGAACAAACATCTCTGAATGCAGCAGTTATGTATACCTAGGTCGAGAAGTCAACATGATGAATGACCTAAAACCTGAGCTGCGCAGGAGGAAGAGAGCGGCATGGAATGCCTTCAAAGGCATCGAAGAAATAGCTAAAAGGACAAAGAACCTCCGGCTCCGGGCACATCTCTTCGACTCCACCGTTCTCCCTGCATTAACATACGCCTCAGAGACCTGGGCCCTACGAAAGCAGGATGAGAATGCTATTCGGGTCTCCCAGAGAGGCATCGAAAGAGCTATGCTTGGAATATCACGTCTCACTCAAGTGAGAGAAGGAATCGGAGTTCTGACCTCCGTCGCTATTCCAGAATCAGGGACGCTGTCTCGTTTGCCAAGGCATCGAAAATCAGATGGGCTGGACATGTAATGCGATTTGGAGACAACCGCTGGACTAGAGCCGTTACCGACTGGATCCCACGGGATGTCAAAAGATCACGTGGCCGCCCACCTACAAGATGGTCAGACTTCCTTGTTAAGACCCTGAAGGAACGGTTTGAGGCTCTTCATATTCCTGAATCAACCAGATGCCATTGGGCTACATTGGCACGTGATAGGGTCCAATGGAAATGTTACTGGCGCCCGCTCGAGCAAATCGATGAGTAACGGGATTCAAGTGATCAAGTGATCAAGTGATATGTATATATGTATATATGTGTGTATACACACATACACATACTCACATATATTTGTATATATACACACTTTACAAAAGGTTGGGGGAAGGTAGTTATAAGAGTAATGAACCTTAATCCTGGAAACAATGAGGTGATAATAAGCTTCCCCTTCCAAGGGGAAAACCACCAAGGGACCCCCCCCACCCAACCCCTAAGAGGCAGATCTTGTCCTGGGGCTATAGGCCTGTCCAGGACAAGGGCAGAACCCCTGGCATGTTGTTTTCTCTTTTCTCATCTCCTTAGCTGATAAACAATCATCTTAATAATATTTCTAGTCATTTTGTATAAACAGTAAGAAAAATAGACACCCGGGAGAAAATGTATAAGGTCACTATTCCTGGGTCCATTTTGCCACATAGTCCAGACTGCATTCCTTTTGCCAGGTTTCTTTTTTCCTAACCCCAACGGGGTCCTTAATAAGTTAGTTGCTTATTTTTGGGTTATGACAGAGTTTGTTTCATGACCATACTCTTAGCTTATAATATTGCTTAGCTTATAATTTAGTCTGTCCAATGTTGAGACCAGGCTAGTTTACTCATGACTTGCCCTGGCTCCATCCTGTTCTGTGATAGGACCCTCTTTATGGGATGTAAGGAATTAGAATCAATCTAAGGGTAACTGAAGTTTTAATTTAGGAAATATGACGGATGCCCAGGAGTAGCTAATTCAGAGTTAATTAACACCTATATCACAAATGCATAGCCTTAACTGTTCCTGCATCTATGCAAAAATCCTTTGTGCTAGCATAAGAATATGTAAAGGGCATACAGGAAAGAGGAAACCTTTCATTTACAAAACAAAACCAGGACTGGCAAGTAGGAGGCAGAGGGCTGTGAACAAAGAGTAATCCAACAATAATTTTTACTCAGAATAATCAATTTACCACATGGCATATTTTAGGTTAACCTTCCCTGAACCCCAACAATCTTAAGTTTATTTGTATGTACCTTTAAATAGACCCCCGCTGTGTTGGCACACAGTTCTTCCTGCCATTCAGCAAACAGAATTCCATCTACTTCAACATAGTGAGCCTTTAAAATTTATTATTGAACTGGGTAGAATCTCTTCATCTTTTCTGCTTCCTGTATCCACCCTGGAAGAAGTGAGAAATAGTTTCTACTGCTGTAATATTGACTGAGAAATTTTCAGGATGAAGTTATCAGTTTAAAAAATTTCTCTTCTTTCTCCCCAGCACAACATAACTATCATTTTTGATGATCACTTACTCTTTTATTAAGCCTATTTCAGCACAAAGACTATGAATTATTCTTTAAAGCTATCAGTGCCTGGGCCGTGAGGTAGTACAGTGTTTAGGACACATGTCTTACATGTTTCAGACCTGGGGTTTGATTTCTGTCACTTCATACTTGTGACCCTATTTCTCACTTCCTATTGGCCCAGGGATCCCTGGCTCCACAGGGCCTGAGCCCCATCCTATCCTCGGGTCCGCTTGTATTGAACCACCAGCCTGGTGTCCCCATTTAACAAAAGATAAGAACTAGAGTTATAATGCCTCTGGAATATATACATGTATGAATGAACATATATTTATTACGGGAGGTGTGTTGCTTCCCAAGCAGGGCTCAGGAAGCCTAGGGCACCGTTAGCAATTCTTGGCTAACCAGGTCAGCAGTTTAATTAAGGACCTGTGATTGGTCCACCTCAGCAGTGCTGGGGCTTTTCAGGGCCACCTTGACAGTGTTCAGGGGACCATGTGGTCCCAGTAATGGAATCCAGGTTGGTGTATGCTAGGCATGTACCCTAACTGCTGTATTATCTTCCAGCCCCTGGAACATATGCTTATATATATATATATATATATATATATATATATATACACACATATATATACATATATATGTATGTGTATATATATATATATATATATATATATATATATATAAATTAACAAAAGAAAAGTAATCATTGTCCAAACATTGCTGAGCCAGCAGGGCAGTGACCCACAGTTAGTCTTTTTTGGGGACTGTGGAGACTGTTTTGTTAATCCTTTCTACAGAATTTTTAGGAAAACTGTCAGAGGGGGAACATAAGGTTGTGACTCAATCAAGTAAAAGAGGACTGAGAAATAGCCAATCTGTGAAATATTTAACAGTGTTCTTAGCCCTCATGTATAAATATAACTGGAGCACAAATGTGAATGATGAATTCAGGAGTATTGCCTCTGAAACCAGCAAAGAGTAAGAAATAATTACAGGGTTTCAGCCCAATTTAACACATTAAGAAGTGTTAAAGGAGAATTTTTACCCTTTTCAGTTTTCTCTTTCCCAATGCAGAAAAAATACGAAGTAATAGAAAAAATACTCATAGAATTAATAAACTTTGACAGTTTTCCCTGTTTTTTTTCAGATTTTATTATTTAGTTATCATTGTCATGGAGGCCACATCTGGTGGTGCTGGGGTGGGGGCGGTACCAGAAATCAAACCTGGTATACCAAGCCTGCACTCCTGCTCTACACTTGAACCTTATCCCCAGTCCTTGGTTGAGATTTTTTCAGTGCAAAAAATATTTGCCAATTAATATCTTTTGTTCCCAGAGGAAATCAGTGTGCTGAATTTGGAGTCGTCTCTCACTAAGTGTATCACTGTCTACTTGTTCTCCAGGATCCATCCTTTCACAGATTCTATTACTGCTCTATGATATGTGCCATGAAGTCAAAGAAGTGACCACAGCAACCTTGCCCAGCTGACTCCTAGCTGGTCATTATTTCCTGACATACAGATTATAAGCCCAGTTCGCTACCCAGTCATGCCACATTAATTTTTAATTATGCATTTTCTGGAATGAGAAAGATCATTATAACTAATTTATGATCCCTAAAAATATTTGAAGAACACTTTAAATCAGAACTCAAGGATAATTTTCAGGGATATGGATTAAAATATGTCTTAACAGAGTTTTCCTGGAAATATTCTTTGAGGAAAAATCAAGTCTCCAGAGAGTAAATATTTCACACACATTGTTTTGCCAACTTCAAGGCTGTGAAGTGAAAACAAGTTTAATTAGTCTTTTGTACTTACTGTAGACACACCCACCCACCTGGTTTTCCCCCCCCAGACTTGGCCTGGCTTTGACCTAAGCTAAAATTCTGAAGTGGCACCACATGAAGGGGAAGACCTCTGCCTTGCCTTACTGTTTATCTCTGTGTTTTTTTGGTGCCTGGCATTTCATATATTAAATGGCATTTTTTGGGGAGCCCACACCCAACAGTTTTTAGGAATTACTTGGTTGGGGGGTGGGGGTTGTTGTGGGACCAGGGTTCCAAGGATCAATACCTGCTGTAGTATCAATTGACTACATATAAAATTTATATATATATATATATATGCACATTCATTCATTTATTCATTCTTGTTGCTATGTTCTTGTTCCCCTTTTTCTTTTGGTTTAAAAACTCAAAGAGAAAAAAACTCAAAGGGGCTGGAGTGATAGTACAGTGGTTAGGGCATTTGCCTTGCAGGCAGTGAACCAGGGTTCGATCCATACCCGCCAGGTGTGACCCCAAAAAAAGCAAAAAAACCCCAAAAAACTCAAAGGGAGAGAATGAATGGACAGTGAGTAGAAATGGAAAAAGAATGGAGAGGTAAGGAAGAGGGGGCTGGGGGTTTCCTTTTTTTTCATTGAAATTGTCAAATTTATTAGCATACATTTGAACACAATAGACAGATGAAAATGTTTTTGTATTTGTTACAATCTCATTTTTGAGTTATCAATGAACTACAATGATTTTTTAAAAATATATTTTATTATACCACCATGAGATAGGCAATTACAAAAATGTTCATGTTTGCTTTGGCCATACAATGTTCTGCACCCATCCTTCCACCAGTGCCCATTTCCCACCACCAATGTCCCCAATTCCCTCCCCTCCCCTAGTCTGCCTCTATAGCAGGCTCTTTATCTCTTTCTTTCTCTCTCTCTCTCTCTCTTTCTCTATTCCTTCTCTTACATATTGTGGATTGTAATACTTAGAGGTTATCATGTGTATCTTTTTATTATCTTCATTTTTTAATTAAACATTTTATTATACCACCATGAGATATACAATTGCAACATTGTTCATGCTTAGAGGTTTCGGTCACATAGTGTTCCAGCACCCCACCCTCCTCCAGTGCCCATTTCCCACCACCAATGTCCCCAATTCCCTCCCCCTCCCATAGCCTGGCTAAATGACAGGTTCTTTATCTCTTTTCTCTCTCCCTCTCTCTCTCTTTTTCCGTCTCTTACACATTGTGGGTTGCACTACATACACTTAGAAGCCATCATGTGCATTTTTTTGCCTAGATTTCATGCTCAGTTCTAGGTTGGTATTAGCCCTTTCGACATTTATTCATACATGTTCCCTTCTCTGTCTTACCTGACCTCTGACTCCCTCATGTTTGTGGTAATTTCCACTTTTGGTAAGACCACCTGATATATTTATGTCATGCAAATAAATGCAGTCATTCTATGTCTCTTTCTTTCCTTCAAACTAATTTCACTCAACATGATCCTTTCCATGTCCATCCATTTATAGGCAAATTTCATAACTTCATTTTTTTCTAACAGCTGCATAGTATTCCATTGTGTAAATGTACCACAGTTTCTTTATCCAGTCATCAGTTCTCGGGCATACTGGTTGTTTCCCAGGTTCTGGCTATTGTGAATAGTGCTGCTATGAAAATAAAAGTGTGGAGTGTGTTTCTGCTGTGTGTTTTTTGCTTCCCAGGGTATATTCCCAGGAGTGGTATGGCTGGGTCAAAAGGGAGCCCAATTTCTAGTCTTTGGAGGAATGTCCATATTGTTTTCCAGAAAGGCTGTACCAGCTGGCATTCCCACCAACAATGGAGGAGTGTCCCCTTTTCCCCACATCCACGCCAGCACTTGTTGTTCTTGCTCTTTTGAATATGTGCCAGTCTCTGTGGTGTAAAGTGGTATCTCATTGTTGTTTTGATTTGCATCTCTCTGATGATTAGTGATGATGAGCATTTTTTTCATATGTTTTTTTGCCATTCGAATTTCTTCCTTGCTGAAGTTTCTGTTCATTTCTTCTCCCCATTTTTTTGATGGGGTTGTTTGTTTTCTTCTTGTAAAGTTTTACCAGTGCCTGATATATCCTGGATATTAACCCCTTATCAGATGGGCATTGGGTGAATATTCTTTCCCATTCTGTGGACTGCTTTTGTATCTTAGTCACTGTTTCTTTTGAGGTGCAGAAGCTTTTTAGTTTCATGTAGTCCCATATGTTTATCTTTTCTTCTAGTTGCTTTGTTAGTGATGTTTCACCTTTGAAGATGCCTTTAACTTCAATGTCGTGGAGGGGTTTTCCTATATTTTCTTCAATGTACTTTATGGATTCAAGTCTGATATTGAGATCTCTAATCCATTTTGATCTGATTTTTTGTGCATGGTGTTAGACACAGGTCCAAATTCATTTTTTTACATGTCGCTGCCCAGTTTTCCCAACACCACTTGTTGAAGAGACTTTCCTTACTCCATTTTAGACTCGTTGCACCTTTATCAAAGATTGACTGATCATGTCTTTGAGGGTGGGTGTTAGGATACTCAACTCTATTCCATAGGTCCACAGGTCTGTTTTTATTCCAATACCATGCTGTTTTAATTACTACTGCTTTGTACAGTTTGAGGTTGGGAAAGGTGATGCCTCCCATCTTCTTTTCCCGAGGATTGCTTTAGCTATCCTTGGGGGTTTATTATTCCATACAAATTTCAGGAGTGCTACTCCTGCGTTGCATTTGATATGCCAAAAACTAGTAACAATTATAGACCTCATTCCCATGACCTGAAGGAATGGTTTGAGCTTCTTCATGTTCCCGGAGCGAACAGATGCCTTTGGGCTACACTAGCATGCACAGGACATATGGAGATATTACTGGTGCCCGCCGAGCAAATCGATGATTTACGGGAAGGCAAGTGACAAGGGATTGGTCAATTTCTTTAAAGAATGTCATGGGTATCTTTATAGGGACCACATTGAATCTGTACAAAGCTCTCGGGAGTATTACCATCTTGACAATGTTAATTCTCCCCATCCATGAGCAGGGAATGTGTTTCCATTTCTCATGTCCTCTTATTTCTTGAAGCAGTGTCTTGTAGTTCTCTTTGTATAGGTCCTTTACACACTTGGTTAAGCTGGATTTCTAGGTATTGGATTTTCTGTGGCACAATTGTGAATGGAATTGATTTCTTAATATCCCTTTCTTCTCTTTCGTTATTTGTATATAGAAAAGCCACCGACTTTTGGGTATTGATTTTGTACCCTGCCACTCTACTAGGGGTTTCCTTTTTATCTGCTGCCAAACCCATGCCTAGAATTCTGCATTCTGATTGGCTACCTGTTCCAGGGGCAGAGGTTTAAGTGACCTGGAGGTCTAGACCTTGGCTCCTGCTGTACTAAGGTGAGGGCTTGAAACTGGATCTCTCGTGGTTGATGTGTGCATGAAGTTGCCCTTCAGTGCAGTGCTGGGAATCTAGGCTGGCTGTAGGTATTGGGGAAGATCTTAAAATCCCAGGAATCATTTGCTAGGCTTCATTTCAGAGTACCTGAAAATACTCACCTTGTTGGGCCTCTCCCATGTTATGAGCCTAGGGGTTGGTCACAGGCGTTAACTTTGTGTATTGTAACCTAGATGTAAGCCTGAGTATAGCCCTTGGCTGTAGGAAATGTGGTGTCTTCACCCATCTCTTAACACAGCAGAAATGAAACAGTGATAGGAATGATGACTTGGACTGCAGAACCAAAACCAAACTGCCCTCTCCTGGTTCTGCCTCACTTCCCATCCTCAGGATCTTTGTGTCTGCTACTGCTTATGTCCTATTTTTCTCTGAATGGTGCGGCAGTATACTCTTTTGTTTATTTTAGAGCCACATCTGGCATTGCCGGGTGCTACTTCCAGCTTCTGCTCAGAGCTAGCTCCAGGAAGTGATTGGGGACCTGCAAAGTCCTTTTTAAAATTTGTAGCTAATGTCGATTTACTGGTGTTTGGGGGGTGGATTTCAAGAAGCTCTTTATTTGAACATTAGTCCTTCATTACTGACTTGACTTGTATGTGGGCTGAGGAGGGTGACTTCATACCCTGGTTCGTCTGGATACGCTGTTGTCCATGCACAATTCTTAATAGTGATGTGGTCATTCTTTGAAGTGGTTGACTTTATTTTGGTTGGGGCCTCCCAAGTGGTGCTCATGGGCCCTGGGGCCACTGCCAGCGTTTCTCTCATCCAATCAGCTGTCAGTTCAGTGCTAGCAGGAGGCTTCGAAGCCAGAGTGGAACTTGGGTACTAGCTTCCTGGTTCTGCAAGTGTACCGCTTTGGATGATCACTTATAGAGGTTACTGACTCTAGAATGTTCCTTCCTCTCCCCCGCCCCTCAGTTTTCCACTGTGCTGATTGCTTAAATGCAGCCTGCTATCATTTTCCCCACTGCTGGCCCATCCCTGTGTACTTTGTTACCTTAAATTGGGCAGCTTTAAAGGAAATAATTGGTAAAAAATAGGTTGGCAACTGCAGAGTTCTTGGATCGCTTAGTTCACAAAGCTATTAACTGAGATTTAGAAGCTGTAATTGTTTCATTTAATTATAGAGTGCTGTCAGACACAGGACTGCTTCATCTGTCCATGGACCAAAGATTTTCTGGCGCTTGTGCCAGTATTTCTGTCCACACCATTGGTGTTCTCAAGTGCTCGTCAGGCCTAGGCTGCAGTTTTCTCAAGCTGTCTTCTGGATTGTCCTGACACAGACATTTTGGTTAGATCTGAATGATCATAGTTCGCTAGACCCATTGGTGATTTTTTGAAGTATTTTCTGCTGGTAGCCTCTCTGTGGTCTGAATTTTTTGTAGTCAGATTCGAGGGAAGCAAGGGCCTACCACTGCAGGCCCCCCTGACTGCGTCTGCTCTCAGCTGTGGCTGCTGCACACGGCACTGATTGCTATTTGCTGTTCCCCTAGGAAAGGGAGGCTCATCTTCCCAGGTGGCAAAAAATAAAAGGAGGTACTTTTCTCGGTGGTTTTGTGGACTCCAGGCAATGCTAGGAGCTGATACAGTGTGCTTCAGCCTGACTTTAGCGCTGTATTTTTCACATTCTCATTAGGCGGAATGGCGGTGGCCCTGCGCTTCTGGAGGTGACTGTTGGCACCACCATGGGCTTCCTTTAGGAAGTAACGTTTCCTTTGAGGATGTTGCGGAAATTCTGTTCTCCACAATACAGATAGGAACTGAGCTGGTCTCTGGCTCAGGTTCTCAGGAACAGTGACACTGCCCTTTCATGAATTACTTTAGGGCCAGAAATAAGTTCTCAATTTCAGTAAATTGAATATTAGTTTTGAGGGTTTTGGCTGACTCTCAAAAACAAAGAAAGGGGCATAAATACTTGTCCTCATGCTGTGGCTAATTTTAAAAAAATTGGAAGGAAAGAGATTTGGAATTTATATTGTTTGTGTTTATATTTATATTACACCCCATGATCATGCTGGGACTGGGGTATGTTATCTCCCAGCTCTGTGCATTTGGGTCTTACCCAGTAGTGCTCAGGGGATCATGTGGAATCAGGGATCAAACCCAGGACCCCTGCACAGAAAGCTTATGCTCTAATCCACGAACTGTGTCTCTAGCCCCTCAGATTCTGCTTTTACTACGGGAATAGTGCTGCTTTGGAAAAACCATCTAAGCGTCAGCACAAGAGGCATCCCAAGGGGCTTGGGGCACCGATGCCTGGTTAGCGTCTCTCTCCTCTCTGGCACATTTGCTATGGCTTTGGTTCAGAGAGGTTAGGAGAGAAGGGGAAAGCATTACTACTGGACAATGACCAGTGGAGTTGCTTGATTAACTACTAAGTGTGGCACATTCAGGGCATTCTCATGCTTTCACCCCTTTAGTGATGAAAGAAGTTAGTGTCATGTTGTCCTTCTGGGAGCAGCCAAGCAGAGTAATCAGAGCTGCTGTCCTCAAAGTGGAGGCAGTTCCCGGTAGAGACAGGAAAGTTAGACACCCACACTCTGTGAGTTACATGCCCACACTCTGTGAGTTAGATACCTGTATTCTTTTTTAATTTTTTATTATACCACCGTGAGATATACAATTACATAGATGTTCATGTCTGGGTTTCGGTCATACATTGTTTCAGCACCAATCCCTCCACCAGTGTCCATTTCCCACCACCAATGTCTCCCACTCCCTCCCCTCTCCCCAGCCTGCCTCCATGGAGAGTTATTTATCTCTTCTCTCTCTCTCTCTCTCTCTCTCTCTCTCTCTCTCTCTCCTTCTCTTAACCCTGTGGCTTGCAGTACATACACTCAGAGGCTATCATGTGCATCTTTTTTGCCTGTATTCAATACTCAGTTTTAGGCTAGTATCATCACTTACAACAATTGTTAGCACACTGTTCCCTTCTCTGTCCCACCGAACCTTCAACTCCCAGATGCTTGTGGTAGATTCCATTTTTTGGAAAGGTCTCCTGATCCATGTTTTGTCTGACCTTGGATATTGATACCTGTATTCTTTTGAGAGTTGCATGTGAGATGAGGGACGAAATTAGCTGTACCAGGCAGCTTTGACTTGGATTTAGTGTTGGACTGGGTAGAACATGTTGCTTTGAGTAACAGAGTCTGATAATTTTGTTTCAGTCAGTAAGACTACAAACTGTGAGAGGATTCTTTGCTTTCCATTAGACTGTTTAGCTGTGCAAGGTGTTATGCAGTCAACAGTAATCAAGCTTCTAGTTTCCTGAGAGTTTAGGGAAAGGAAACTCTTTCATTGATATAACAACTTTGAGTGAGGACCTTCTGGATTTCTTGGTCTTGAATGAATGAATCAGTGAATCAGAAACTAGTCCCCTTGTTGGCCTGACCCTCGTAATGGAAAATTTCCCAAGCATCCTCTTCCTCCCCCCCCCCCACCCCCACATTTTTAGAGTTACAGGTTTCCATTTTATGAAGTATTTTTTAGTTTAAAGACTGTCCTGGTGCTGATTTGATCAGATAGAGACTGTGTAGGGAAGTGAAAACACACCAGGGAGGGACGTGAGGAGGGTCAGCAGTCTGAAGAGAGAATCTGTTTCATGGCCTTGGCCTGCTGCAGGATGAGGCTACACATAATCTCATTAGGGAGAGACCCCGAAGCCCAACATGTTTCCGCCTTAACTGGATCCAACAGCCATTTTCTAGAAAGAACCTTTAATGGGATGTGTGAGGCATTTGACATGGAAGTCCGTGGTGAAGTTGGTAAACACGTGTAGTGTTTAGGGGCCAGGTGGAAGAGAACTGGACATATGTTCCAGCAGCTGAGATGGAAAGTCCTAAGTGATTAATTACAGAGTACAATGAATGGGATTGGGAGCAGAAGCAGGTTAAAAAATTTGGACTTGACTCAGGCAACAGGGAGCCACTGAAGTCTGTGAAGAACTGTGATGTGATCAGAGATTAATCTTGGAGACTGGGAGATAGCTAAAGTGGTAGAGCAGATGCCTGACATATGTGACGCCCTGTGTTCCATCCTGGGCAGGTGTAGTCCTGATAGTTTCCAAGCCTCACTGGATATGCTCTGGTTTCTCACCTCCCCAGCTACAATAGTTCTAAACATTGGCAGCTCATGTTAGGACCAAGCTCTGCCAGCAGTAGTGGCACTGCCAAGCTCAGTGGCACCCTGAGCACTCCTGGGTGTGACCCCTATGCAAAAAAAAGTGAATCTTGCAGCTGTGTATAACAGAGAACTGTCAGGAGACAATAGCAGGAGTCCAAGCATTATTTAATATAACTTGCAAAGCATCTGTGAAACTAGTCAAATGGTTTACCAGATCTACATTGATGTTCAGTCCAGCATTGTTATAGGCAAGAGTTGGGCTCAATCTTCGACAAATGAATAAACAAAAAGTCTTGTGCATACAATGAAATATTTCACAATAAAAATTGGGGCAGGGAGATAGTATGGTAGTCAGGGGCACATGCTTTGCCAAGTTTGACGCACACTACCACATGATCCCCCAAGCACCACTGGATCTATAGTACTATGACCCTGAGCAGAATTGGGGTGGTCTTGTTGGCCTCTAGCATGGCAGGGCTTAAGCAGCCCTCATCTTCAGTGTCGTGAGCTGTCCCCAGTTGGCAGAGTATTACTGAGAGTGGCCCCAGGATCTCTGAGCACTGCTTGGAAAGGATCCCCCACTTTATCCCAAAAGGAAAGAAAATTTTGACAGATGTTACAACTGGATTAATCCCTAAGGCATTATGCTAAATGAAATAGTTCTGTAACAGATCAACAATTACTGCGTGATTCCATTTATATAAGTTATTTATATAAATACGTTATTTATATAAGTTACTGAAAGTGGTCAAGTAGAGTGGTATTCATTGGGACAGAGGAGGAAATGGAGAATCAGTATCTCAGGGGTATAATGTTTCACTTTTTAGAAAATAAAGTTCTAGTGATGGATTATCATGACGGTCACACAATCACTTTGTAAGACTAATTCTGTTAAACCATAGCTAAAAAACAAATTTAAGGTGGTAAATTTGTTATATATTTTACTACAATGAAAACAGAAGCATTATTTATAAATTAAAGGAAGTTTATTTCTAATTTAAAAAATAACAAATGTTGTTAAGTACAAAGAGTTAAGTTTTTTTTTTTTTTTGAGTTAAGTATTTTTTAAGAAACATGAATCGTTTGCTGAAGATCTGGTCTGACACTTCCTACTCTGGGGGTGTGATTAGAGTTTGCGTTCAACTTTGATTTAAACTTAAGGCTAAGCAAGTCATTTAAACATGTTGTTGTGGTCATTCCTGGTGCATAAACCTGCCTTGACCTGGTTCTGATCTCTCTCGGGAGTAAATCGTGAGCAGCTCCACACCTCCCCCTTGTCCTGCCTCGATTACCACCTTTGACAGAGTTTGTTCTCTATTCTTGACCTTCCTCCTTGTGGCAGGATGCTGTTTCCCTTTTCTCTAGATAGCTCTATCTCAGCATAGTCTTTCCCTCCCTGATTTCTCATTCTTCTTATTCTCTGGGGTGTTCGTACTTTCTGATGACCCTTAAATCTGTGTTTCCAGACCTCCTGCTCTAATCTCTGGACTCCTCTTTACAGCTCCTGATTTTGCTACAGTCTGTGCCAGGGGCTGGAGAGATAATACAGAGGAAAAGACACTTGTCTTGAATGTGGCTAACCCGGGATGGATACTGGCACTCTGTATAGTCCCTGAAGCCCCCTCTAAGAGTGATCCCTGAGTGAAGAGTCAGGAATAAAGACTCAAGCATATGGACCTGGGCTTTTGTGTGTGGGCGGACTTTTAATTACTGTTTCAATTTCCTCTATGGTGATAGGTTTATTCAGGTATTGCAGGTCTTCTTGTTTCAGCCGTGGAGGTTACAGGACTTCAGGAATTTATCTATTTCTTCTAGGTTCTCATGTTTCATGGCATACAGACTTTCAAAGTAATCTCTGATGGTCTTTTTGGATTTCTGTGGTTTCTGTTGTGATGTCACCATTTTCATTTCTGATTCTGTTTATTTGGGTTCTCTCTTTCCCTGTCCTTACAAGTCTTGCCAGTGGTTTGTCGATCTTGTTATTTTTTTTTCAAAGAACCAGCTCTTGGTCTCATTAATCTTTTGGATTATTTTTTGGGTTTCCAGCTCATTGATTTCCTCTCTAAGTTTTAATATTTCCTTCTTTCTTCCTGGGTTGGGCTCCTTTTGTTAGTCTTTTTCTAATATTTTGCGCTTGAAGTCAGGTTATTTATGTGGGCCCTTTCTTTTTTTTTTGTGATGAATGCTTGCAGAGCTATGAACTTTCCTCTTAACACTGCTTTTGCTGTGTCCCACAAGTTCTGATAGTTGGCGTCTTCATTTTCATTTGTTTCCAGAAATCTTTGGATTTCCAGTTTGATTTCTTCTATGACCCATTGGTTGTTCAGCAGTGAGCTATTCAGTTTCCAGATGTTTGGTTTGAGTCCTTGTTTTTGTGTGGGGTTAACTTCCATTTCAGTGCATATGGTCTGAAAAGATAGTTGGCACTATTTCTATCTCTTTTTTTTAAATTTAGGTATGATTTGTGGCTCAGCATGTGGTCTATCTTGGAGAATGTTCCATGTGCACTGGAGAAAAATGTGTATTCATCTTTTTTTGGGATGAACAGCTTTGTATATATCAACCAGTTCTTTTTCTTCCCTTTCTTTCTTTAGGGCCAGTATTCCCTTGGTGAGTTTTAGTCTTGTCGATCTATCAATAGTTGATAAAGCAGTGTTGAAGTCTCCAACTATTATTGTGCTACTGTTAATGTCTTCTTTGAGGCCTATTATCATGCGTATTTATTTCATGAACAATTTTCTGCCTGGGAGGCTCTCTCTCTCTCTATTTTGTCTTCCTGGGAAATTTCCACTTATTATTTAGGATTCAGCTCCATCAGTGCTCTCTCTGTCATAATGAGAGCAGCTAACATTAGTATGTACCTCCTGAGTTCTAGTCACAGGTAAAAAAGGTGAAAATAACTCTGTGTGCTTCCTAACGGGAGAGGTGTGTAGCACTCAATTTTCTGCTGGGAAGCAGAGCTGCAGTGTAGATTGCCTTTCTCGGAGGAACAGGCTCTCAGGTGACTAGCTGGGATCTGAAGCTTTTCTGAACTTTGGGTTCCCGATCTTGCAGGGTGGCAGTGCAGACACAGCCCCTCACTGATTCGTATTCATCTGTCTCTCTCTGTTCTCTCTCTCTCTTTCTCTCTCTCTCTCTCATCATTCACTGTTCCAAACAGTGAATCCCCTGAGCTTGCCATTAGGCATGCTTGCATCTTACTGTGGGGACCCCTATCATCCAGTCTGTTTCTCCAGTGAAAAACCAGCACTTGGCACATACTCATCGAAGAAGTTTTTGGAAGAACAACTAAAGGACTATAATACATATTGGTTGAATGAATGATTAGTGATAACATTTTGTGAGGTGTAAAGCAGTTGACTAACAGCCAGCAGATTTGGCCTGCTGCCTGATTTTTGCAGTGCTTCCAAGTGGAGTTTTTACAGATGAATACTTATCTGATAGGGAGCTTTAGTGTTATCTAGACCCCAATTAAGAGAAATGTTATTCCTCCAAAAGATTTCTGTACTCAATTGCAGATCTGTGTTATTTCCATTTTTATGATTCTCTTTTTTTAATTTTGTCAGTACAAATATTTGAGAAAATTTTCTGGTTATTCAAGTACCTACAGAATATCAAGTACCTGAACATAGGCCTTCAAAACCCAATTTACTTTCTGGTCTATTACTAGACAAGTGTGCCAATCTCTGCTCAAGCTGCTGTTTAAATAACAGATCACTGCTAGCATAGATTATCACAGGGGGATTAAAAATGCAAACTTTTAAAGCATATTTGTCTGACAAATAGAATAAAGTTTGTGAAGTTACACATGTTAAACAAATGTTATTTTTCTCTTTCCTGTTCCTTGGCCTAATTTACAGTAAGTAATATATAGGCATCCCCTGCTTTTGAAAGTTCACATTAGGAAACTTTGCTTTTATGTATGTTGCTAACCTTTTCTGCTAACCTAAAGAAATCTGAAGATGAGGAACCAGAGCGCACAGTGGGTAAGGTGCTTGCCTTGCACTTGTTCCACCTGTGTTCCATACCTGTGTCGTCCCCCACCCCCATATGTCCCCTGAGCCACCAGGAGTGATCCCAGAGCCCTGACTACTGACAGATGTGGCCCAAAAACAACCAAACAAAAAACCAAACAAGAACTCTAAAGATGACTTCACTTTCATGTCAAAAAGCAAAATGTGAAAATAGCATGTGGTTTTTCAACAGTCCTTCTACAGGCCACAGAATGTTGGAGAGCGTGTGGTCCTGACAAGTTCTCCCTCCCCATATAGGGAACTTCTCTGTAAGGGTGTGAGTGTTTATCATATATTATATGATAACTAACATAACTATATGTTAGAGTGATTTATGATTTAGTTTTTACATTATTGGTATGGATTTAGTAGGTTATTTTTGGGGTCTGGGAATTCTTGACAGTTTTTCATAAAAGCGAATTGTAATCGCTTATGTGTTTTTGACCATTTCAGCTTACAAAAGGTTTTATGCAACTACTCTGCTTTCATATAGTAAAAGAGACCTGTAGGTCGGTTGAAGTTGAATGTAGGCCACCTAAACAATGTGGACGCATAGTGTCTTCCTTCACTAGAATATACTAGGAGTGAGTGCAGTTTAGGACAACTGTATAAAATTTAAATTGGAGATAGAATCTTTCTCACATTGTAGGTCTCAATTATTGAGGACAGTTAAGTATTCATGATGCTACTGAGAGAGGTGAAAGTCAACAGGACCACATGCAATCTTTTCTACATATTAAACAAGAGACTAGGGCTAGCTGGAGCGATAATACAGTGGGTAGGGCGCCTGCCTTGCACGCTCTACCCGAGTTTGAGCCCCGAATCCCATATGGTACCTCGAGCACCATCAGGAATAATTCCTGAGTGCAGAGCCAGGAGTAACTCCTGAGCATCACTGGATGTGACCAAAAGGCCAAAAAAAAAAAAAAAAAAAACCCAACATAAAACCCAGGGTATTTATCAGCCTTGTCTATGTATATACTTATGCTTTGGTCTTGGTCTTGAATCTTGAAAGTCTTAAAAAAATTATATTCACAGTGTTTTTTTTTTGGGTTCATTTTTCATTTTATTAAGGAGAAACTATAAATAAAATATAACAATGTCATCGTGTTTCATTAGCTCTAATGGCTCTGTGACAGGATAAAAGCTTGTGGAGTATAATTTTTTTTCTTTCTCAAATGCTGCTTGGCTAAATCACTTAGAAATGTTACAAAATCTTCAGTACTGAGAAAAAAATCTTTTTACTAAATATAAAATAGATCCCTGAATAACAGAAATCTAAGGAACAGAAACACATGTGCATTACATCATGTGGAACCTTAGTCATTTGGGGAAGCTGCTCGAATTTACACACATTCCTTTGTCTTCACGGTGTTGAGTCTGTAGTGTTCCCAGTCTCTGCATCCAAGCAGCAGGGAAGCCTTCAAAAATAATGTGAGAAATCTAAGAACCAGTCGTTTTAATTTTATCATACTACAAATTTACTTCGAGTTAAAACGTGCACTTATTAAGTGATTATTTTGGAGCTAACCGTATTGTCACTTTATTGGAACATTGTGGACCTGAAAGAGGCCTTGTTTACAATGAATATGGAAAGGCTAGGATAGAGATTATCAGATGCCATCATTACTTGACAAGATAGTGACAGAACAGAGACGACTGCCTGTTCAAAGAACTGCTTACTAAGATTTCCCAGTTTCCCTTTGATTAATTTTTTAGGGATTAAATTGTTTAGAAACATGAATAAAAGAAATAATGAAAGTTCAGATTCTAATTCTTCACATTACTGTGGTTTAAGTTATTTACAAATCAACTTGAAATGGAATAAATTTTAGATACATAATAGCAATGTATATGGAAAGTATAACAAATTTCACATTGCTCTGCATATACGGATAGATATTCTCAGAAATTTACATCATCATTAGCAATGTTAGACTCTTGGCATCTCAACACAAAGTGAGCCGGGCGTGGTGGCGTGCGCCTGTAGTCCCAGCTACTTGGGAGGCTGAGGCCTGAGGATCGCCTCCAGTCCAGGAGTTCTGGCTGTAGTGTGCTATGCCGATCGGGTGTCCGCACTAAGTTCGGCATCAATATGGTGACCCTTTGGGAGTGGAGGATCACCAGGTTGCTTAAGGAGGGGTGAACCGGCCCAGGTTGGAAACGGAGCAGGTCAAAACTCCCGTGCTGATCAACACAAAGTGAGATGAGGGAGTTGTGTTGGGTCCTGTTCCCCTCAGGGTCCCCAAGCATGTAAAACAAGGTTGCTTTGAATTTTTCCAGCTCAGGTGCCCCTGTGTGCCTTCTTTGCTGCACAGGCAGCCAGGCACAAACTCTTTGGGACCTTGTACTTTTGTGCAGTGGATCGTCTTAGAAAACAATCTTTGTATATGTACCTGTTTCTTTTCTTTGTGTGCTTTTTCTGAAGATAATTCCTTGCTTTTCATATAAGGGCAAACTGAGAATAGTTCGGAAAGACTCAGAAAACAAATTAAGGTAGTTGATCACTTTTCAGCAATTTATTAACATTTAGGGAAACCAGTTCCCTCTCCTATTTTAGGAGATCACATGGGCATTAATTGAACATTTTCAGAAGCTGTAGAGCGACAGGCGTTGACAGTGCTTGTGATCCCTGGAAAGGCATTGTGTTTGCCATTTTGGGCGCCAATCCCACGTCAGTGCCACTGTGGTCATTTTAGGTAGGTATTTTTTATTTGTTCTTTTGTTCTTTATTTTTGTACTTGTTGTTTTGAGGAACATCTGGCAGTACATGTGCTCATGGCTTACTCCCAGAGGTGGTAGGGGACCATGTGATACCAGAAATCAAACCTAGGGTTTTTGATTACAAAACATGTTCTCTAGTATGAGCTATTTCTCTGACCCTGGTTTGGTTTTTAAACTTCTAAACTGTTAAGAGAGTTGAACTTTCTAAAATTGTTTATAAGGAAAGGAAGGCAGTGATTTTTCTCTGGAATATAGAACTTGAGGTGAGAGTAAATCTACAAAACGAAGAGTGTCCATCAAAAGCAGTCATTAATTCTAGCTTACTGTTCTTCTGTGGAGTTGCCAGAAGCTAATCATTTTTGGGAACACTGTGTTCTATCTCAGATTTGAACATCAGATGTCTCTCTCTGGTCAAAAGGAATTGTAAAGCAGTAAAAATATCAGGTGAGTTTAGAGCCAGCTAGTTATTTCAAGTCCCAAGTTTTCTTTTTCTGAATTAATGTATTCACTTAAAGGTGGTTGTTTACTCCTTGAAAAAATATAAAATATTTATGAAGAACCTCAGAGAGTTTGTTAACTTAGAAATACCAGTAGAGACTGGTTGATCCTTCATGAGAGTTGACTTAAGTGGGTATCAGGTTTGTGTGATCAGGGCTGCTACTGGCGCCAGGGCACAGTTGCTGCCAAACTGGTTATCTACAACAGGTAAGAACCAAAGACCTTTATTTTAGCAGGGCTCTGTCAAGAAAAGTCTTGGATAGGGAGCTGAGTTAGTTTGGAGGGCATCAGGTAAGACATGCTCAAGACTGATGATGTGAGAGGAGCTGCATTAGTCATGACACACTCAATCAGAAAGAAGCCCTTTTGCAAGGACTTAGTTCTAAGTCTTGAGAAAATCTGAAACCCAGATAGGGGATGATGAAATCACCTAGAGATTAACAACTGCAGGAAACCACTGCCTTCCTGGAAGGTGGTTGAATAAAGTAAGGGTAAGATATTGTTACCAGAAGCTAAAAGTGGGACCCTTATGGAGGATCCCAGAAAGAGCCTGGACTATGGAAGGAAGGTCTGTGTGGTGAGAGCTGGGATAATGGAGACAAAAAGAGAGGAAGGGAAAAAATGCTTGGGCTTCTTCCCATCCTTTGGTCTTTCATTTACAGCTAGCTGGTGCCAATCAACAACTGAGTCTGTAAATGATAGTTTTCAGGGGAATGGCAGGGATTTTATTAATGAGCAAATAGGAATGAGAGACTGAGCAGGAATGAAGGGAGAGTCCCTACTTTAAAAAATATTATTATAGTTTAGGTAATATGGATATACTGGTGTTAAGGCCAGAGTGTTTTTGTTTTGGGAACACACCCAGAAATATCAGGGCTTATTCCTGCCTCAGTGCTTAGGGTTTACTCCTGGTGGAGCTTGGGGACCATATGGGATGCTGGGGATCAAACCCAGATCGATCTCCTGCAAGGCAAACTCCCTACCTGCTGTGCTGTTCTCTGGCCATGAAATTCATAGTATTGATGTACAGTTATTACAATACACCACCACAAAAGTGCCTCTGCCTATACCATGACCCTCTACCACTGTCCTTATGTCACTTTGTTCTGATCTCTGTTCCATCCAACCCCATCCACACATTGTCTATTAATAAATTTTGTAATCAAAGAGCAATGGTTCAGTTTTTCAATACTATTTATTCCCTTGTTTTGATTTTCTATATTCCACAGATGAAATCATATCATCTTTGTTCTTCTCTGACTTCACTTAACATAATAATATCCAGATCCATACACATTGCTGTGATCTGCATGATTTATTCTGTTTGTACAGTTACATAGTATTCCATTATGTGTATGTACTACACCTTCTTTATCCATTCATCTGTCATGGAAATTTGAGTTGTTTCCATATCCTGCCTATTGTATTTAGTGTTACAATGGGGGAGACCCATTTATAACAAGTTTATTGAACAATGAATGTTACTTGAGCATCCCGTAAGCCTTCCAGAAGGGTTAAGGACTTGGAACGATTAAGTTGCTTTGAGTTTCCAGGGCCTGTGCCTGAGAACCGTCACATCAGAAGTCTGTGCTTCACCAACCCCTTAGAGGCTCCACCATATTTGGGGAGGTATGGCCAGGATGCTTACATCTTTCCGGGGTGTATGCACTTGTTAGATTCCTGCTGCCTTGTTCAGCAACTGACTCTCGACTGGGGCACTGCAAACATGCTTTTAAGTGGTTGATAGTCTCTGGAAGATGGATAGAGAATTTCGTGACAATGAGTAGCAAAATAAAAGTTTGTCTAAAAAGACTTCTTTCATGCTTTCATGTCCTGGATAGCCTTAGAGGCATCACTGATCTGAGTTAGTCATGTAAATTCTTATTCATGAATTTGGGCATCGTTTGCTCTCCATACCTCTTCTACTCTGCACAGAAAATCTGTCCTTTTTAATCACTCCTATTCCTCTCCTCACCATTTCTATCGTAGTGATCTCAGAGCATACACTGTGAGTAGAATGCTGTGTGATTACAGGGAATAGATGAGGTGAACAGAGTTTAGCGGTTTCTAACAGTGAGAACTGATAGAAATTTATTGAACTATTCATACAGACCAGGAATGGTGTGAGGTGCTTTACAAGGAGTTACATGGTGGTTCCCAAACTTCAGCATGAATCACAATCCAATCACACACAGCGTTTGAAAAGGTAGATCTTCTCAGGGTTCCATCTCCCACTGTTTCATGGTGAGCAGATCTGGGGTGGGGCCCAGTGCATATCTTGCCAAAGATATATGCATTTCGAACCATTGCATAAGTGCTGTGGCCCTCCACAAGGTGTTGGCTCCATCTGCCCACAGAGGGACTTGAGGTTTCAAGGGATCATGTTGCCTGTTATGTCCACAGGTCTGGGAAACTGGTGGTCATTGCTGATGTCTTTATTTAACTGTTGGTTTCTCTGAAGCCATCTATGCAAGACCCTCAGGCCTGGACTGCCACTGGGGCTTCTGTGCCCAAGACTTGATGGCTGCTGCCCTGGTGGACCATGCCCTCGTCCACCTATGGAATCTCTAATTTGGCTTTCAGGACCATACCATAGTTGCTGTCATTTTCTTTCCTGTCATAAATTGGTGATTCACATTAGAAAAAACTGGTACAAATGCCCCTGCTAGCTGAGACTGTCTGGGTGGGCTAAAGCAGAGCACAGGAAGGGTCTCTCCCTGGCACTATGGGAATGCCCAGATGACCTCTGCTGGCCTCTGCTGATCTCTGTCCTTGCCTTGGAGTGTGCCTGTTGCCTGGCATTTTGTCTCAAAGAAAGCATTTTGTTTTTGGTTTAAAGGGACCCACCTGTTTTGGGTTTTAGCCACACCTAAAAGTGCTTAGAGGGGACTTCCAGTGATTCTCAGGGTTTAAATCAAGACTTTCACATGCAAAGATAGGTCTTTTAGCTATCACCTGTCCCAGGAATATTTTAAATCAAAGTTCTGTGAGGGACACTACAGCCATCTTCAGTGACCTTCACAGTTTGCTGTACTCAGCTCATCCCAGAGCTCAGGCACCTCACAAAAACCCATTTCTGATTCCTAAGATGCCAATTGCATGAAACAACCCTCAAGAATACTGGGCCTTAGAGGAGAAAGGGTGAGATAGTGTACCCCAGGTGCCTCCTCCTACCTTTAAGCCCTTCTGGGTTTAAAACACATATTAATTATTGATTCAGAGTAGTTTTATTGCTCCGTCTGCACACTGCAAATGTGAATTTCAGCCATGTATTTTTAAACAGCTCTATTATGATCAGGCAGTTTTGAATAGCCCATATAGTTTATTACAACTGCCTTCCTTCTAAAGGAAATAGCTGTTTTATATATGGCTTCTATTTTTTCATTTTGGTAAACTGTAGCCAAACTCTGAGTTAGAAAAAATGCGAGCTGTTTCATAGTTTAATAGTTCTATTTGTCATAGTTGTAGTAGCTACCATCAGACTTTTTTTTATTTAGCACAAATAGTGCATGCCTATGTCCTGTGACCTGGGTTAGATTATAAAAATGGGTGACTTTATAATAATATAGATAATTAATCTTGACAATAAAAATTTAAAACAGATTTACTTGACTATAAATGCAGTTAATGTTACTGCCTGGCAAGAAAAGAAAGATGTAAAATTATATTTTCTGTTGCTTTAGGCATTGGTTTCAGAAGTATTCATGTATTAATTGCCCAATCAATATTAGGCAATCAACGAGAAAATAACAGCTTGTGACTTTTTATCTCAAACATGGCTTTATTTAGATTCTGGCAAATTGGTACCTGTAATTTTCCAGTTGCCTCTAAAATATAATATTGCATTTTATCTTAGAGGCTCTATCCATAAAAAATTTTTACCATCTTTTAGAAATTTTAGATAGATGCCTTGGTCCTTTATAGTCCCAATATATCAGATACTCACGAACCTTCCCCACACATGGAATGCTCCAAACAGCAGTAGTCATTTCTTGAATGAAAAAATAATCGATTAGAGCAGAGCCTGGACTGGAAGATTTTTGTTGCCTGCACATCACAGAGGCTGGGACTCGAGAATCCTGACCTGCCATGGCCACTCATTGGCACTAACTAGAGGCTGGAGACTCATTGGGATTAAGGACGAGGGGATTTGCTTCGTCCTCTTCACCTCAGACCTTCAGTGGACCCTCTGGGCTTTCTCCCATCACTGTGGCTGTGTTCTATGAGTGACCAACCCAAGTTATGATATAATCTTTAGGATAATCTCAGAGTCTCAGGGCACTGTTTTGGTGCTGTCTGTGGGTTGATTCAGAAGGAGTCTGAATCAACCCACAGACAGCACTCGAAGGAGAGAGACCACAGGCTCTACCTGTTGATGAGAGAAGCACCAGAGTTTCATGGTGGGTTTTTAAACTGCTTTTCTCTTAGGAGCCTGGGCTGTGTATAGTTCTAAGTGAAGGACTTTGATTCCTTGTTAACCAGGGGAGGCATCTCTTTTACCCTTAATTACATGACCTCATTGGGACCCATATTGACCCATTAGATGACACATCAGATCTGTGCTGTGTGGCGTCCACTGGTTTTAGCTTCGTGGTGATTCCTAGGCCAGGGCAATCTGTTGGGGTTGTAGTAATGAAAGTCAGACTGCGGAACTGCCTACCAGGTAGAGACAGCAGGTGTAGAGGATGCTTCGTGGAGCCAAGAAGAGATAAAGCACAGTAAGAGTGGTTACAGGCAGGTAAAGAAAACAGTTCTTTCCCATCCCCCTTCTTTATTTCCAGGATATGAAGATTTTCTAAAATGTGGGGATCCTTTGGTAGATTGGGCTATGGAACAAAGGAATTCCCTTATTGGAAAATACGGTGTGATTGCTCGTCACCTGCTCTAACTTCTCTCCAGGCCCTTCCCACGATAGCCCTTGACTGCCATTTGCTCCACAGAGGATAAAGGATATTTTATTTATTTACTTTTTTTACTGAATCACATCAGTAGGCCTGATTGGGTTTACTGCTGCTCATGATTGGGTTTCTGTCACGCAGTGTTCCAACACCCATCCCTCCACCAGTGCACATCTCCCAACACCAATGTCCCCGTTTCCCTCCCATCCCACACCAACAAGCTGCCTCTATGTCAGGCCCTTTTTCTCTCTCTCTCTCTCTCTCTCTCTCTCTCTCTCTCACACACACACACACACACACACACACTGTCTCATTTTCCTTTCCTTCTTTGCATTGTGGTTTGCAATACAGAAGGGTTATCAAGTATATCCGATAAAGATATTGCAAATAAAAACCAGTATCCACATTGATGGATGACCTGACCCTCTCTTATCTTTAGAGGCTGCACCAACAAGGACTGCCCATTTCCCCAATTGTCCACCAAAACAACCTAGTGGAAGTTCTAGAAGTTGGGGGATTTCTGGAAGCTCCCCAGGTGGCCTAGGGACCAAATACTGATCTAGTCAGAGTTCTTTTCTCTGAGACCATCAGTAGGTTAGCTATGAAACGGGGTGTGTATGCCTACTTCAGGGGACTTTTGTAAGATTGATTACTCTTGTAAAAGCACTTCCTAAGCTCTAAAAAATTGGAAATGGTATAGCACTATGCAAATGTAAAGAAGTGACTGTTTGTGGTATGTGGCACATTGAAGGAATCTCTGTTTAGTGCCACACCCAGTGGTCCTCAGGGCTTATTCCTGGCTCAGTGCTTAGGGATCAATTCTGGTGGGGCTAAGTGATGCCACCCTTAGGGATGCCAGGGATAGAACTGGGTTGGTCAAATGCTAGGTAAGTGCCCTACCCTCTCTGCTATAGCTCCAGCCCCAGAAAGATCTTTTCTTTCTTGGAGAGTCATAAAGTACTTGCTTCCATTACTTTCCCTTTTTGTTGTTTGTTTTTATTTTTATGAGAAACTGGCCTAAAAGTATCAACCATGGGAAAATTGCAGTGAAATTATGTTTCATGATATACAGTTGCAGACAGTTAAAATAGCATTCTATTGGTGTAGTCTTTCCATGTCTATAAGGAGTAAAACCACTTAGAGTAAATAACGAGACAGTGACATTCCTTCTCTGGAAGTGTGTTTCTTTAGAAACCACATTTTCTCTGACACATGAGAAATGGTTGAAGACTTTTCAGGAATTATTCATATTAGTGTGGTAATGGCCTGAGACATACAACATGGAGAGAGTAATATAATCTAATTTATCGTCTGTATTAATTGCATGATTTACGGCAAGAATTTAAGTGGAAGCTAATTTTATTTATCAATAATATGCACTCTATAAATTTTATTTATCAGTATATGCACCAGCCTCCAGTACTAAATATGCTATTGCTGTGATACACACTAGTATAAGATATATTTTTCTAATAAGGTATCTCCTTCATAACAACCACACTTTTCTACAACAAAAATTCTAATTGGAAGAGAGGATGAGTTATATGTTGATTTCCTAAGTGTTTCTGCTCAGAAGAGGAATTGTGTATGTTAACAGTTCACACAGAGTAGTTAGTGATGAAATATTTTGCTGGGTAGTTGGATATTTAATGTATTAGTCTGAAAATAAATTCCTTGGTGATCTGTGGTTTCATTCTGTTAGAGTCAACATTTCATATGGTCGGTTTCTGTACATTTTGGTGTTTTCCTTGCCTAGTGCATGTGCTTCTGTGCTCTATATGATTTTGCCCTTGTCAGAAATTTCTGTGTCAAATTAAGAGGTAAGTGATTGTGACTAAGTTGGAAGTCAGCTCAGGTGAAGAAACCTACCATAGGCAGCAACTCTAGCCCCCTAGGCGCCCATCTCCTGTTTCCCCAGGGCTTCCTGGATATTTGCTGCTCTTCTCAGAGAGGTAACCTATCTGAATATTCTTCCCTGTCCGACCTGCCTTCTACTGCTGGTCAGGGTCAGAGGGAGGAATGATGACAAGCCCCACTGTTAGCATGGCTGGTATTCACAATTGAACTCAGAGTGACATTTAGACCCAAGGGCATATGTGTGTTAGTATTTGCTGTTGGGTCCATTTCAGGGACCCTCTGTCTGTGCATAGAGTTGGAGGCAAGCCCTCCCTCTACCTGCTGTAGACACTAATGCCTTCATTTCACTGGGACCATTTGATCATTTGTACAAATGGTACCACTTGCATTCTCACATGACTTTGCTGAAGTGACGTGGTTTTCCCGGATGTGTTAGCTGGCAGAAACAGAACTTTATCCAAGATCTCTTGACCCAGGAACCTCCTCTTCCAGTCCAGCTTGATATGTCAATTAGCATTGTGATGAAATGGCCTTCATTGAAATCTCACACCAAAAAGTTACAGAAAAGGAACATTTGAACAGTGATCGTTACCAGCTGCTCCTGCTCTGTGTTCTCCTGGTGGGATGTGGGGACCATATGGCATATTGGGGATTGAACCTTGCTTAGTCATGACTAGTCCAGGTCACATTCCATACCTACTGTACTATCTTTCCAGCCTTCTTGCTGTTAAAGCTTTATATCTATGTGTGCCTTAGCTCATCAAATCTTCTCAGCTATATGGGCCTATAATTCCCAGTTTATGAGAGACAGAGCTCATCTTAAAGTGTTGTGTTGTTCACCATAACCAGGAACAACCTGAACTCTGTATAAGAAGTTATTTTATGGGCACTTACCAGGTGCGCGTGCAGGGATGCTCATGCTGCAGTGGGGCTTGGGGGTCTCTACAGCACTGGTGAGCACGCGATGCGGTGGGAGCATGGTCCATGTAGCTGCAAGGGTGGAGCCAGAGTATGTGGATCCTGACGTACAGCCATGGCTTCCCTTTAAGAAAAAAATATGCATTTTTAATACCAAATTTGGCATAAGAGTGAATGTTAACTTAGAATGAGAAAAGGAACCACAAGAAATCAGAGAAACATTGAAGAGTCAGATCCCTTTTATTTCTTCTGAGTCCTTTTTCTGCAGCTAGTCAGGAAAAAGGCTTCTTTGTGGAGCCTGTCTGGTCCCCCTGCCCTCTTGGGGAACAGTGACAGGGTCAGGATCACTGAAAGTCACTACTGCAAGAGTGACACAGAGTCCTGTCCATTCCATACTGCTGGCATTTGTTCACGTGATCTTAGGGTTTCATATTTTGTCCTTGTTAGAACTACATTATGATTTTGGGAAAGAGTTGGATTAGGGATTAATATATTACTCTTATTATTATTTTCCTAGTCTTAGCCAGTCGTAATAGTACTAGTCATCCTCTAACTCATCTAGCCCCAAAGGTTTGAAATGCTACTTGCAATGCATATTACATTTATTGTGCACTTGAATTTGTTTCTGGATTTTATGTTCTGCTACACTGAAAGGCCTGTTTATGGAAAGGAGCCAGGGCATTCATGATTGGCCAGACCAGATACCTGGCCATCATAATTGTGACTGAGCAATGCAGTGTGAAGCTAAGGATGCATAACTTGTAGAAAGCCTGATCAAGTGTGAGTTACACAGCCGATTATACCTTGCACAGACCAATCACATACCTGATCTGACATTCCTTTACTGAGGTCCATGCTGTCTGATGATGGCACATCTGTTTCCTCATGATCATATGGCGGGTGCTATGTCCAGAGCGAGCTTGTTCTTGATTTGCACAGTGCAAAAGACTACACCAACCTGGCCAAGCATGAGTGAGTATAGGTCCCAGGGATTTCATGATTTATTTTGGGGATAGTGAGTTGTTGGACTTGCAGGGGAAGTCCCTCAATGCAGTCTGATTCCTGAGTGGTTTTGTTTTGGGCCAAACCCTGTGGTGTTCAGGATTCCTCCTGGCTCTGTGCTCAGGAATCCTTGCAGTGCTCAGGAGGGATCATCTGGGGTATCAAGGAGTGAACCCGATTTGGCCACATGCAAGGCAGATACCCTACTTGCTGTACCTTGCCTTTGAGTGTATATATGGGGTGTTGTGCCCATATATGTGACTGCTTCCCCAAACCTGACCTCAAATATGAGCTTGTCCTTCAAACATGACAGTTCTGTGAAGGCTGAGCTGTTGTGGGGCCCGAGAGCACTGAGTGAGCAGAGACCTGAGTTTATTTGACTTACAGGTGCTTTTTAGACTCATTTTGCTTTCATATTGTTTCACTTCAAAGCAGTGTAATTTGTGGGTGCTTTAACACAGTGAGTGTTCCTTTCTGTGTTCTACTTTAGGACAACCAGAGGGGTGAGGTGATGACAGGTCATCTCTGTGATCTTGTGTGTGCATGTTGGCGGGACAGAAAAGCATTCCCAGAGGGGGTGAAATTTGGAGGACCGTGTGTGGGGGGAGTTCTGGGAGGCATTTTATTTCTAATTTAGGTTTCTAAGTTAGCCTGCCAGTTCATTTGCAAGCATTCAGAAAAGACTTATGGTATATTGCTTTTGTGACTGAAAGCAGTGAGAAGAGACATCTCATGGCAACATTTGCTGGGCCTGAGGCAGGAATGTAAGTGGAGACTCAGGTATAAATATTTTAGTTCCAAGTTCATCTATTTATAAAGTAAGTAAGGCCTTCTGTCTTGATAAACATACTCTTGTAACGACCTTCTAAGTCAGGTTCTAATTTAGAATTCTTGTCTAAAAATCTCCCAGTAGTGTACGAAGGAACCCTTGGCTTTAGGTCCCAACCTGTCTGTACCTCCTGCAAACTGTTTCTGCTGTTCAGACTGGTTCATGGCCCACCTTTGTGAGAGTGCACCCAGGAAAATGCTTGAGAGGTGCTGTAGCGAGACTCAAGGACTGTAGTATGGTCTGGAAGATGAGGCAGAGTTTGGTAGGCACATCCCTGGGTTTCTGGTAAATCCTTGCCTTGTGGGTCTAACTTGGTATGAGCTGGGCCCTGTAAATCTAGGGCAAGGACTCAACCTCTTGTCCAGTCTGAGATTCATTGGTGGGAGAGGAGGTGTGGATGCAGCAGGCTGGCATGGGAACTCATCAGGGCGGTTGAGGAAAGATCAGGCACCCACGGGTGTGCCAAATCGTTATCCTACATGTACCCTTGTATGATTTGTAAAGAGCAGTGTGTGGAGAGATTCTGTCATCTGGTGCAGTTCTCACTCTCACTCACATCCTGCTCTATCTTGAGCTTCCCAGCATCCAGTTCTGCCTTATGTAGCTCTGGTGGTAGCAAGAGGGCTCTGTGAGTCTCTGCATATCTGTCCTCACTCTGTCTGCAACTCTGCTGGTCTGGTTCTCATCTTTAAAGAAAATGATTGAAGTATTGTGATTTACAATAATGTTAGTGATAATTTTATGCATACACGGACACAAGCCTAAAGAAACATCATAGCTTCTTTTAGTTTCAAGGAGACTGAGTCATTTAATCAACATGGTCATGGCCCATATCTACTTTTTGAATCTGATTGTTCTGCATGTGGAGCAGAATGTTGCTATTTATTATGATTTTGCAGGAGCCCTGTGCTTCCTATTCTTTAGGAGTTCCAGTATATGGACCACTCTCGGTTGTATTTAAGCTTTATGAGATTTGTTTTCTTTCATATTGGTGTCAGCACTATTTCCTCATTTGGTCCATAAGGATGATACTACAATAAATGTGCAAGGCACAAGACCTTTGCCTTTCCCTTCCCTTCCCTCCCTCCCTTCCCTAGGTGGGGCACTCTCCAACTGTGCTCAGGGACCTGGGACCATTCCTGACAATAATTAGCCAACCACAATACAGTTCAGTACTAAGGCCTGAGGATGTGGCATTGCTTGGACTCTGGTGCTGGGCACCAGGGCCACTTGGTGGTGCTGAGGGGCCTTCAGCACCTCAGAGAAGGTATGGCAGCTGAAGGTATCACACAGATGGTCTGACCATCTGTGGCGCATGCCAAACCATGTGCTTCTGAATGCTTGGCCCTCGGATTGCTTGTTCTTAATAAAATGGAGGCCTGGGAGCCTACTTTGTTTCTCTGTGGGGTGCCTGATTTGCATTATGTCAAACAATATCATCATCTGCTGTGCTAAAGGCAGCAACAGGACTTGTTGAAGCTGGGCTTTGCTTTCTGTGGCTTCTCTGCACTTTTGTGCTCCTTGATTGCAGGAATTTGATCTGCAGTTTCTCTCTGCACCTTTGTAGGTGTGCCGATCTCCATATTTCTCAATAACCCTCACTTGGTGCTCCCCTTCCACCACAAAGCAGATATAGACACGTGGATGCCAGCTTGCTGTTCCTTGGCCCCAGTACTGGGAGTCACCGTTGAGTGACTGCAGAATGCTTGGGATTGTCCCCGCTCATGGTCACAGACATTACTCTAAAGTTGATTTTCCTCTTTACTGGGGAATCCCCCGTCTGTGTGCAAAAGCATCTTCCCTCTGAAAAGATGCACTTTTTTCTTTTTAAAACTTTTATTATGCCACCATGAGATATACAGTTACAAAAGTGTTCATAATTGGTTTTCAGTCATACAGTGTTCCAGCACCCATCCCTCCTCCTAGTGCATCCTTCCCGACACCGGTGTCCCCAGATTCCACTTTTTAAATGAAAAGAAAACCATCGTCTTTGATTATTAGGGAAATACAAATCAAAACAGCAGTGTGGTATCACCTCAAACTTGTGAGAATTACTATGATTCAAAAGATAAGATATGTGTGTTTTATAAGAGTTCCACTTGTATACCAAAGTGGAAATGTAAATTGCTGCTAACACTATGGGAAAATATATATTGACTATTAGGAAATTAAAAATAGAAATTCCATATGATCTAGTTATCTCACTTCTGGTATTTACCTGAAGGGTACAAAAACTCTAATCCAAAGAGATATATACACCTTTGTTCATTGCAGTACGATTCACAGTAACAAATAGTTTGAAACAATTTGAAGTGCTCATCGAAACAGATGATTAAATAAATCAGGGAAAAATAGATAAGCACCATATAATTTCACTTCTCTGTGGTAGATAAAGAAAGCAAACAAGTGAGGAGCCAAATAAAATTAACTTTTAGAATTATAAAATTATATTGATTACCAGGAGAGAAGGTGTTTTGGGATGGTTAAATTCTATCAAAGGGATCAATCACGTTGTAAAGGATGGAAGCTACGTTTTATGGTGTGCGTAGAATAGTGTAAACAGATGTTCATTTACAATGATATATCCCTGAAACTTATATAATGTTTTAATGCGGTGTTGCTATTTCAGTTCAAAAAATTGAAATTTCACTTTAATCTGCTTGTCTGTAATTTTTATTTCTGTGAACATTTTGAAAAAGAGTTATCTGTGTTTTGTCTACTCCCTCCCTCAGCCTTTCCCTCTCTCCTTCCCTCCCTTCTTCCCTCCTTTCTTTCTGGGTCATATGCAGTGGTACTGAGGGCTTACTCCTTGTTCTGTGCTCAAGGGTAATTTCTGGTGATGCTTGGGGAAACTTAGGCAGTGCTGGGGATTGAACGAGGGCTGACCACATGCAAGGCAAGCATTTTAAGCCTGTACTATATCACTAAGCCTATTTTTCCTCTGAATTGCCTTCTTTGCTTCTTCATAAACTATAATGATATGCATTAGAGATTTGAAAATACCCCAAAGTTTCCTGAAGCTTAATTTCATTTTACTTATCCTTTTTGGCAGGAGATCCCAAGTGATGCTCAGGAGGCCTGGGGAGCATGTCTAGTGACTCTTGGCCAAATGGGCTAGTGACTCAGTGTGAGGGTGTGCGGATGCAGTGCTTTGGGTCTTTTGATACCAGGGACCACCTGGGCCACCCTGGGGTGCTCAGTGGCCACCAGGGACACACCTAGTTATGCTCGGGGTAAAATGTGCAGTAGTGGAATGAACCAGGGCTCTTCCTTGTACCCATATTTAATCTCTGCTGAAATATTACCTTCTCATAGGGCCCTACCTCAGAGACCCTGCATTACTTAGAGCTTTGATCAAACCTAGTCTGTCAGATACTTCAGTCTCTCCTTTAACTATCATAAGCTCTTTGATAAAAATTCTAATTTTTCTAATACAGTATCTTAGGAAACAGTTCCTAGTATACTTAGCACTCAATAAATATTTGTTTATTAAAAAAAAGACAACATATTAAAAGTGTTTCTTTACAAAAGGAATTTGGTAGAGTTACTTTTTAATCTTTTCCAAAATCATTATAGTTAAAAAAAGATTCAGTTACAGAGATAAGCATTTTAAGATTTTTTTGTATGGAATATTAGAGCACTATTGGAAGCATATGAAGTTATTTTGGGGGAACAGGGGAGAAACCCAGCTATGTTGCTGGGGGGCCCATGAAATCTCAGGAATTAAACCTGGGGGGTCCTGCATGTGCTCCAGCAACTTTGATTAATTTTTGACTCTTGCATATTTAACAGGTTTTTGGTCTCCATTGGGTCATTTTTCTAAGGCTAACTTGGAGTCAAAGATTGAAACACTTAGCTTTTATGCTTGTATCTGCAATGCTTCTTTAAGACAAATGGAAGTGGGTTCATAGTCTTGATGAACAGCCATTTTTGCCTCATCATGCCTGCCTTCTTGTTTTCCAGAACTGGGTCCCACAGTAAGGCAGGATGTAGTTAAAGAGCTGTTATAACTAGAATATGAGTAACTTTAAATGTTTTTTGCTTTGTCTGGAATCTGCTTCATCTGTTTTCAGCACCTCTACAGCACAATCACTTTTCTTATGAAAATGCAATAAGTTCATGTTTTAAATACACCAAGGAACCTAGAAAAGGCTCCCAATTTCTTATTATTTTTGTTCATAGCTCCATAGACCACTTTTTTGTGTGGTGGGAGAACGGCCACATGGGCTGTTCAAAGAAAGGACAGTTGCCAGCCAGGGCCTGACTTCTTGCTGTTGCTGAGTATAGCAGTTTCCCCTTGTTCTTTCTGTAAGCTAGAGAATCTTCCAAGATGGTCTTCTGAATAGATTTCCAGTTCTGGAAAGTGTTCTATAGGAAGAGAGATGGCATTTTTTTTTTTTTTTTTTTGCTTTTTTGGGTCACACCCGGCAATGCTCAGGGGCTACTCCTGGCTCTGCACTCAGGAATCACTCCTGGCGGTGCTCGGGGGACCATATGGGGTGCCGGAATCGAACCCAGGCCGGCACAAGCCGGCCAGCGTGCAAGGCAAACGCCCTACCCGCTGGGCTATCGCTCCGGCCCGAGAGATGGCATTTTAATACTGAATTAGAGAGCACACAACTAGGTGTCTCCCATTGCTTCAGCAATGCAGTTCTTACTTCTCAGTACATGCCGCTTAAGTGGGTGGGGGCTGCCTTGGTGGCAACTGCAACATTCTGTTCTTTTTCTTGATTATTTTGAGTGTAGTAGCTTCCTTCCTTACCTGAGTTTTTTATATACATTGTTTCAGGACCCTTTCCTCCTTCCTCCTGTGGCAGTATATTTAGTGGGGATTGGCTTCTCAGGTACTGCTCGGGGTCTGGGGTAGCTCATTGCCTGGACTAACAATGCAGTGCTGGCTGGGGGGCCTCTAGGGCTGCCAGATCTGGCAGTGATGGGGGGGACACATGGTGTTTATAGGGCATACGGACATATGGTGTTTCATATGTTATGGGGGAACACAGGGATTAAACATGGGCCTTACGAATGTCAGGCATGTGCTTCAGCTTTTGAACTATCTGACTGCCTTTATTATTATTTATTTATTTTTTTTTGGTGAGAGTAGAACTTCAAGAATGCTGTGGTTGGAAATTAGGTTAAATAGATAGTTTTTTGTTTTTTTGTCACACCTGATGGTGCTTGGGTGTATCCCTGGCTCTGTGCTTAGACGTGACCCCCTCTTGATGTTAGGGGAACCATTTGTGATGCTGGGGTTGAACCATGCTTGACTGATAGTGTTTTTTGATTAATAAAATACACACATCAATTTTCAATTTATTTTCAAGAATAAGCTTTTATATAATTAATTTGTTTGTTTTATTTGGTCATAATGGAATTACAAAGTTATTCATGATTGAGTGTTGGGGAACGCCGCCGGGGTGCCCGACAGTGTCAGGACAGAGGTTCTCTTCTACCTCCAAGGACGCTGGGAGAACAGATGAAAACTCACGAGTCCGGTGCAGTTCCAAAAAAAGGCTTTTAATAGTACAAAAGCTCTTCCACAGCACTCCAATATAATGAACAAACTCTAGCTCTGGTCGAACTTAGACCATACAAGAGAGCCTAAGTCTCCCACCAAAGAGAGAGGGATCTCACCCGAGCTGAGTCCTACCCAGAAGGAGCAAAAGGCCAAAGAGCAAAAAGCCAAAAGCCAAAAGCCGCAAGGCTTAGGAGCCAAAAGCTGAAAGCTAAAAGGCCAAAAGGCAAAAGTGAAGCGGCCTCAAGTCAGCCCCTTATATACACCAATGTAATCTGATTTGTGACAGGGAGAGTCATGTCAACAAAGAACTCTAAACAGAGTGTAGTGCCACACCCTATTGAAGATATAAACAAAGGTTACACCAAGGACTAATCCCGAGATTATCTCTTATGTAAAACACTGGGAGAGAGAGAGAGAGAGAGAGAGAGAGAGAGAGAGAGAGAGAGAGAGAGAGAGAGAGAGAGAGAGAGAGAGGGCTAATATAAAGTAATACATCGTAACTTCATGAGCTTCATGTAATCTAGATGGTATCCACAAAGGTCCTTCTTATTATTATCTGCACCAGGGGTGATTCTGAGTATGTTGTTCTCATGTACTGAAAGGGTCACACTCGCCTGCTTAGAGCAAACTAGTATGATCCTTCCTATAGTCTTCCTATAGTCTCAGCGTAGCCAGGGTGGTAGTCTCCTGGTAAATTCTAACTGTCCCACGCTGGGTGCAGTGGGTATAAAGAGGAGCTGTGTCCAATCTAGAAAACATAGAAGTCTTAGTAGATGTATAAGTCAGAAGTTATTCAATCAAGGTGACTTCTGTAACTGCCACACCCTCTAGCAGTGTTTACATAGAAGAGAGGTCTCATTAGAATGAACCTTGACTTAAGTAGATTAAGCTGGGAGTGGGCAAAGCAACAAAACTCCCAGAATAGCTAAACCTGTCCTCCAACAATTGGGTGTCAGGTATACAACTTTCAACACTAATCCCTTCACCGGTGACCACCACCCCACCCCATTTGCCTTCCTATCACCAATCTGCTTCTATGAGAGATGCTTTTTCCTTTTTTTCTAATGTGGTTTCCAGTACTATTGATGATAGGGTTTCATATATAACACTTCACCACATCTCAGCATCCTCCCCCCCACACACACACTTTCGGTTGAATGCTTCCCTCTATCATAGGCGCAGCCCCTCCCTGTACTATCCCTTTGGCCCTCAGGTGGCATGTGTCCGACTGAGTACCAGCTCTTATGTTCTTTGTTTCTGTTGTTTTTCAGTATTCATTTTTTCACCATATGTTTCTCTATATCCTTCATATGAGAGATAATTCTGTACCAGTCTCCCTCATTTTGTGTGACCACACAGTATGATACTTTCCATGTTCCTCCAGGTAGCATTGAATTTCATGGCTTTATCTTTTATGGCCAAATAACCTTCCATTGTCTATAGGTATGTGTACCATAGTTTGCTTATCCAGTCATCTATTCTTGGACAGTTGGATTGTTTCCAGATTTTGATTACTATGAATAGTGCTGAAAGGAGGATAGGGGTGCCAGTGCCTTTTCTCCATTTTATTTTCAGACTCTTGGGGGGTATATTCCAAGAAGTGGGGTTGCTGGGTCAAATGGAAGCTCGATTCCTGCATGTTTAGTAATATCCATATTGTTTTCCAGAAAGTCTGAACCAGTTGATATTCCCACCAGCAGTGAACGAGAGTCCCTTTATCTGTACATCCATGCCAGCACTGGTATGTAATTCTTTTTTGGGGGTGGGTGGGTGCCTCCTAAGCAGTGCACAGGAGATCAGAAGGTTCAGCTTAATGCAAGGGCCTTTTGGGTAACATTCATGGGCCACACTTGGGTGTTTGGGAGACTTTGTGGTATCAGGATTGAGCCTGGGTCAGGAGCATTTTGGGCATGCATGCTAAAAACTGTATGATTTTCTGCCTGATTATGTAATTGTTGTCTTTAAGTTATTTAGAAAATAATGGAAGTATTTTCTGCTTGGTCTCTATTACCATGATATTTATTACCATGATATTTAATTTAGCATTTAATTTAGTTAGCTGGTTATAGTTTGCTTATTGTACTTACCCAGATAGCGTGGCCCTTTCTAGCATCTTACATTAAGAGAGATACTTTGAAGTTCTGTTAGGAAGATGCACACTCACAGATATGACTCACTCCTCTTGGAAGAAAGCCTTAATGGGAGGGAAAATTTCTAAGTATATCTATGACTGAACGTTAGAGTGCTTTTTGGGTAATCATTGATCTTTTTTCCATTTTGTTTTAAATCCTGTACATAGTGTGTGCATGTTTTTCTCCAGTCATGACCCTGGATTGGTATATAGGAAAGAAAGGGGGAAACCAGAGTACTCAGAAGTCTGATGAAAATGTTGAAGATGTGTGTGGTAGGAACCTAGATAGAAGGTGTAGAGTCTGAGCACTTGACTCCAGACCACTGCCCTGTGTAGTTAAATATACTCTAAGCCATAATGTTTTTCCCAGTTTTATGTAATTCCAAATCCTTATATTTCACTTGAAGAAATAAAAGTATTATTTATCAATGTGGGCAAAAAAAGTGAGAACTCTTATTGCCCAATAGAGATGATTGGGAAAGTGAATTAATGAACATTGACAAACGAAATTCTGCAGTCATTAAAAATCAAGCAAAAAGCTTGACAGAGGATAGAGGCAAGATGGCGGCAGCGCAGCAGCAAACGGTGGAGCTGGCAGCGGGACTATAGCTTTCAGCATTCTGAACAGCCGATGAGGCCACAACTTTTCTGAGTGAGTGAGCGAGGATGTCCCATGGATATTCTGGCTCAGGGAGAGTGCTATTAAACGAAATCAACCAGTTTCCCACCTTGAAACACCAGTCAGAAGAGGAAAAAGTATGGCGGCAATGTGCTCTCCAGCTGGTGGAGCACTCACAGCTTTCAGTGCTATGTGTGGTGACAGAGTTTTAATGTGTCTGAATAGGACTCTTTGGGTCCAGTTTGGCACCAATGCAGAGCACGTGTGGTGAGATCCTGGAGCTGAGGAGGAACGCCGGGTTGACACCATGAGACCTTTGCAATTTGCCGCCAGTTGGGCAGTCCCACTGCCTTTTCCCCCAGACCAGCCTTAACCACTCTCAGCATGCTATGGAAGTAAACTTCCCTGAGCACCAATTGTCTGGAGACCCAGCATGGGGTGTGTGCCACTTGGCAAGCTTTGCTAGAGTGGTGGCTCCAGCTCATCTAGAGAACCCAAGTCGTGAAAGGCAACAGCCCCTGTTCCAGTCCTGGTCCCTGCTGGGGCAGCGGCAGCCATTGATCCTGGGGCCCAGGAGCCATCACACAGCCAGCAGGTCAACCTGAACCAGTGGAGCAATTTCTCCAGCAACCTGAATGTGCCCTTGGGCTTCCTGATATACCAAAATTGCTGCTGTGCCTCTGACCAGAATCCAATAACTCAAAACCAAAATTCCCAAGAAATTAAACCTTAGATATGCGGGAACCATGTTCACAAACTGCTTCTGGCTCAGCTATACAAACTCAGTTATCGACCCAACTTCAGAGATCATAAATAAACCTCAAAGGAGATCAGAAGCCTCAGTGAAGAAGCTCATTCATTGACCATGATCTAGAGACTCATAGATAAATCTCGAGAGAGATCAACACTATGTAGAGATGCTCCCAGACCTTGCCAAGGCTGAGTCATCTGGGTACCCCAGAGGGGCTCGGTGGGTGAACCCTGCATCTGCCCAAATAACCAGACAGCTGAAAACCTCCGCACTCCACAGTCACTGCCATGCTTCTAGCTAGCTGAACCCCACTACTTGTGCTCAGCCTTATCCAGAAAGTAATCTGTTGAAAAACTCAGGTATCAGGAACTGTGCGTGAAATCTCCACGTTTTCACAGAGTAGGGGGATTTGCTACCTCCTCCCATATTCTTGTACTTCTGGAAGTCATGGCAGTCTCTCTCTCACTCTTTTTATCTTTCTCTCTCTCTCTCTCTCTTACACACACACACACACACACAAACATACAAACCAAAAGCCATCCAAATAAAAATTCATCTCCAACTTTCACAGAGTCAGGAATAGGGCTACTTACCCCCATCTCCCTGATTCTAATAGTTGGTTTGGTGTGGAGTGGGGCACTGGGTCCTTGAGGAAGGGCCTTGGGGTACCTTGGTGATGGGTGTGGTATTGAAGTTAATGAGCATAATGGTTATTAACAGTTTTGTAAATGATATTTTTACATTATTAATACTATTGTAAACCATATAGTCTCAATCAATAAAAATTATGGAGAAAAAAGGAATAAGCTGGGATCTAAAGCAGGGTCTCTTAAACTTTAAACTTTTCTAGTCACAAACCATTTCTGCTCAGCAGTGCAGGTGCTGGTGGCACTGCCAGAAGCACCTCAGATTCATTACATGGTTGAGTTTTGAATTATTTTTTTTTTCTGGTGTGCTAAGAAACATTTTTACTATTGCCATTTTTTTTTGTGACCACCCACCTGCCCCCCTTCAGTTTCAAAATCACATATGGGATTGCAACCTACAGTTTCAGAAGTTAGACCGGAGGTTCCAAATTTATCCGTGTTACCACCCCTTTCCAGAAAGTTATCCACAGCCTCACTAGAAATCTACCTGCTTTAACTGAACAAACAGAAAGAAGCCTCCTGTTGCACCCAGGTTAGCTGTCCTGGGGAGCAGTATCACTCTCTTTGGGAAGGATTTGTTCTGAACAGTGATTCTAGCCAGTGTTTTAGGACCAGTGGGCTGTGGTCTGCACTTGACTGCTGGGTTTGATGCTTCTTGGTTACCATTGCCTGTCACAATTCTGCTAGTGACTGCCTTCATATTTGATCCAGCTGCCTTCCTTGTGGTTTTTTTCCAGGTCACCATTTAAAATGCTGTCTTTTCTTCAAATGCAAGCTTGAGTTATGCTTTTTGAAATACGGTTCTTCTGTGACATCCTGACCTTGTCTTTCATTGAATTCCCACAGCACTAGTGTTGTGCACTCCATGCTTCCTGAGGCTCTACTTTTTTGTTCTGGGTTCAGTGACACAGAGCTGCCTGATGGAGCCAGGTCATGGTGGTCTTGGGACAGCTATTTTTTTTTAAATTAAAGAACTGTGATTTATAAAGTTACCAATGGTTGAGTTTTTAGGCATATAATATTTCAACACCAATCCACTATTAGTGTTAACTTCTCTCCACCAGCGTTCACAGATTCCCTTCCTACCCCAAACCTTTATCCTGCCCCTAAATGTCAACTTGACAGGCACATTACAAAGTTAAGTGGTTGCAGCTTAGATCTCATGATTTCAATTTTGTTGAGTCTGTGTTTTGAATATATGTCTGTACTACCTACCCATATCACAGTATATGTGTAACTGAAATATAACATTTTAGTTATACATATAAATGAAAAAAAATACAGTATAACTGAAGCCCTTATGCCTGTTTACCCATTCCTTCCCATTCTCTTCTTCCTTCCTTGATTTTTTCCTTCTCTGTCCTCTCTAAACACTGGGGCAGCTACATTTACAGTAAGCATTAGCAAGGTGGTCAGAGCCACTGACCCTGGAGGCAAGCAGGAATATGTTCTGAGGCAGACACCATAGATATATTCAAAGAACATATGCTCCACTTGTCTCTTATGTTCTCTTGCCTCTGCAAGCGAACAACATGCTGCTCGAGAAAAAGGATTCTGTTCTCTGTTTTCCTTGTCTTCTGTAGCACATAAACAGTCCTGGTCTCAGAGTTGATACCACACACTTGTTGGTAGATCATTGTTTCCTCACTAAAAGATAATTACGTTTCTGATTATTTATAGACAACATCAGAGTTGTATAGGTACAGTGATCGAGTGTCTTAGAAGATATTATATATGTATATATATTTAATAGCATTTTGTTATTAATAATGATAAAAGCTAACAGACCAAATTGAAATGTTCATGATATAGCTTGGCTGCTGTTGAAATTGTGCAATTTTTATTCAGGAAATACAATAGATTTCTAAAAGCAGGAATTTATATAACAGATTGTTCAATTCAGTTGATGAATACTGAGATTTAACTGTTTTACAAGGCACTGACGGAATTATAAAGGTCAGCTGAAAATAGTCTGAACTCTCAGAGGTGGAACTGTATATGCATAAATGATGCCTCAGAGATATAGAAGACATGGGGTGTTAAGGGAGGAAGAGATTACATGTGACCTGTGGATGTGTGAACATGTATGGAGTAGGGGATATGGTGATGAGCCCATTATTGTGAGTTTTGGTGGGTGGGAGGTTATAGACACAGGAAAGGGTTCCAAATGGAGGATACACAATGGAAAAGGGAGAGGGGAGAGGGTGTATGGGGATGTGGACTGTTCTTGGGTAGAGCTGCAAGTGAGGGGTTGGGAAGGTTGGGAGGTGGAGCAAGAAGCTAGGATTGCTAGCATATGGGCGTCTTATGTTGGAATAAGACCTCTGCTTTTAGACTTAGAGACCTCTGGATAGTCTCTACAGTAAAAATGGGATTTGAAAGAAAATTTTATACCATTTTATTTGGTGCAATAAGTAATCATGTGATTTTTGTATTTGGTATTGTAGTATTCTCATATAATGAAAAATGTTCATTGAGGATTCATAAAACCAAAGAGAAGACTGCTTCTAGAAACATGGGTTGGCACAATCCTTATTTCTGTGGTTGTAAGCTGCGGGGTTGGAATACTGCTTGAGTTGGCAAATTTACTCAAACTTACTATTGAGGAAATGGAGATAAACTTTAAAAAATATTTTATTATACCACCTTGAGATACACAATTACAAAGATGTTCATATTTGGGTTTCGGGTCATACAGTGTTCCAGCACCCATCCCTCTACCAGTGCCCATTTCTCACCACCAGTGTCCTGGATTCCCTCCCCCTCCCCTAGCCTGTCTCTATGGCAGGTTCTTTATTTCTTTCTCTTTCTCTCTCTCTCTTTCTCTTTTCCTTCCCTTCCACATTGTGGATTACAATGTATACATCAAGAGGTTGTCATGTGTATCTTTTTGCCTGTATTTAATGCTCAGTTCTAAGTTAGTATTAGCACTTTCGACAATTGTTAGCACACTGTTCCATTCTCTGTCTTACCTAGCCTCTGACTACCACATGTTTGTGATAATTTCCACCTTTCACAAGACCTCCTGATCCATGTTTCACCTGACCTTGGATATTGGTATCATAATATGTACATATATATATATATGTCGTGCAAATAAATGCAGTTATTTTATATCTGTTTTTTTTTCCTTCTGGCTAATTTCACTCAACATGATCCTTTCCATGTCCATCCATTTGTCAAATTTCATAACTTCATTTTTCCTAACAGCTGCATAGTATTCCATTGTGTAGATGTGCCAAAGTTGCTTTATCCAGTCATCAGTTCTTGGGCACTGAGGTTGTTTCCAGATTGTGGCTATCGTGAATAGTGCTGCTATGAAAATAAAAGTGTAGATGGTGTTTCCGCTGTGTGGTTTTGGCTTCCCAGGGTATATCCCCAGGAGTGGTATGGCTGGGTCAAATGGGAGTTCAATTTCTAGCCTTTGGAGGAATGTCCATATTGTTTTCTAGAAAGGCTGTACCAGTCAACATTCCCACCAACAATGGATGAGAGTCTCCTTTTCCCCCACATCCATGCCTGCACTTGTTCTTTCTCTTTTGGATATGCACCAGTGTCTGTGGTGTAGTGCACATATCTTGCATGAGGAGTCTCTGTGTTCAATCCTTTGCACACAGGGTATGGTCTTCCTGGCCCCAAGCACTTCCAGGTGGCCTTGTTGGCCTCCAGCACCTTCAAGCCTGAGCACTGAACTACTAGGTTGAGTATTGTAGGAGTATATCAGGGTACTTCTCCCTTAATGCAAGAATAGATGGAAGTGTGCAGTTCAGCAACTTAATGTATCATGTTAAGCAAAAGTAAGTAAAAGGGAGAAGAACAAATATTAGATGTACTATGTAAAGAAACAAATAGTATTGAACATAAGAAAACTTTGGCCTTGGATTACAAAACTTATACTCTCAAGCAGTGAGGGAGGAGGTGAAGCAAGGAAGAGGTAGAAGTAACAGAAAGACAGTGATGAAGGGTCATGGGTACTTTGGTGGTGGTGAGGCGCCATGCATCAAAATCATAAATATTGGGCCGGAGCGATAGCCCAGCGGGTAGGGTGTTTGCCTTGCATGCGTCCGGCTTGTGCCCGGCATCCCATATTGTCACCCGAGCACCGCCAGAAGTAATTCCTAAGTGCAGAGCCAGTAGTAACCCCTGAGCATCGCCGGGTATGACCCAAAAAAGCAAAAAAAAAAAAAATCATAAATGTTAACATTTGTTATCTAAACAATAATAACAACTTCCTAACACAACCAATGATAATGAAGAGGGAAATAGTAAAACTTCGCAAATTTTGCAGCTAGTATTTATGTGATACTTAGTGAATAAAATATTTAGTCTCTAAATTCTAATAAATTTAGTAAAGAAGAAAGGGAGGGAATGGAGAGATTGTACAGCAGGCAGGGAACTTTTTTTGCATGCAGCTGATCTTGGTTCAATCCTGGCACCTTTTATGTTCCTCTGAGAACACTGGGAGTGATCTCTGAAGACAGAACCAGGAGTAAACCTTGAGCACCACCAGATGTGTCCCCAAAACCAAACAAAGGAAAAAATATATATTATTTTTAAAAAGAGTATTTTCAGCAGGAACACCATCTGCACTTCTATGTTCATAGCAGTGCTATTCACAATAGCCAGAATCTGGAAACAACCTGAATGCCCGAGAACAAACTACTGGATAAAGAAACTGTGGTACATCTATACGATGGAATACTATACAGCTGTTAGGAAAAAGGAAGTCATGAAATTTGCCTGTAAGTGGATGGAGATGGAGAGTATCATGCTGTACAAAATGAGTCAGAAGAAGGATAGATATAGAATGAGTGCACTTTGTGGGATATGAAAAATAGTATGAGACTAATATCTAGGGCCAGAGAAAACAGAGGCCAGGAGGACTTGTCAGTGGTTGGAATCTACCACAACTGTGCGTTTGTGGGGCTGAGGGAAGGTAAGATAGAGCAGGGACCACTATGACAATAATAGTTGGAAATGGTAACACTAGATTAGAACTGAGTGTTAAAAGTAGATAAAGCGATATACATGATAACCCTTCAGTGTCTGTATTGCAAACCACAATGTGTGAGAGGAGAGAGAGAGAGAGAGAGAGAAAGAGAGAGAAGGAGAGAGGGATATAGAAAAAATAGAGAGAGAGAGAGGTACCTTCCATAGAGACAGTTTGATGGAGAGATGGGGGGTTTGTGGGAGGGAATCTGGGGACATTGATGCTGGGAAATGTGTACTAGTGGAGGGATAGGTGCTGAAACACTGTATGACTGAAACCTAATCATGAACAGTTTTGTAATGGTAAATTTTATGGTGAGTCAATAAAAAAAAATGTGACAACTTAGTTTACATGGAACTGAACATTAATAATTTGATAGCAGGTCAATAGTTTTATCTACATTAGGATTATTTTTATTGCTATTAATGATTGTGATATTTATTATTCTTCAATGTCTTAACTCTCTTGTATATGAAAATATTCCCTATGACTGGTTTTAATAAATAATTTTATAATCTCCAAAAAAATGTGAGGAGGTATTCGAGTGATGATCACTGGAAATTAATTTTTTGGGGGAGTTCCACACTCTTCATGCTTAGGGTTTGCTCCTGGCTCCATGCTCAGGAGTTACTCCTGGTAGGGCTTGGTGGGATATCTGAGGTCCTGGGGATCAATCTGAGTTGGCTGCATGCAGGGCAGACACCCTCCTGCTGTACTATCACTCTGGCCCCTGGTGATTTTTTGTTCTTAAAAATAGCATATCAAGAATTTAGAAAGCATGTTTTTCTAATGATGCAGGTGAGGCAGAAGCAGCGGCAGCAGGTCTCTGTTCAATCGCGATTCCCAGGTTCTTCAATATTTTCAAGAATGAAAATATTGAATAATAAAGATGCTCAGACTCAGAATTAGAAAGTAGAAAAGTTTATTAGAAAGTAGAGGAGAGAGGAAAGGAATTCCCCTTGCGGGGAGGAACTTAGTATAGGACTAAGTTAAAGTAAGTGATTTTGTGTATGCTCTTTTAAAGGCCTCCTGCATTGATATCAACCAAGTATTACAGAGAATGCCAGAAATCTTCAGGGTGGTCTGGCTGGTTTGGGTCTTTCTGGCTATCTACTTCAGGTATTGTTTGTTATCTTAGTCTTGTGACTCCTGGTTCCAAAGGGAATTGTGCGATTCTGGGAAGAGTGGGGAATGTTAGAGATAGGGCCTTCGGATGAGGCAGGGTAGGTTAATGGGAGAACTGGAGCTGCTGACAAGGAGAAACTGTGGGCTTCTCTCAGGTTGGCAAGGGGAAACTGAGGCTTCTCTCAGGTCAGCAAGGGGGAAACTGAGGCTTCCTCCTTCACTAATCCTATTAACTCATACCATTTTCTAATTTAAAATAGATGAGTCAATTAGGAGTATTTAAGAATATTTGATCTTGCATTTACTAAGCAAGTAATACATTTATTACTTAAAAATTATTGTCTTTAAGGTTCAACTTGTTGCTGTTTTAAGATTTTTGTCCTTAATTACTAAAAAAATCAATAATCAAGCAATTTAAGGACTCATATGAAAAGTTTGCTATTTTTGTTAAGTGTAATTGGTATGTGTTTGAGTTGCTTTTTTTCCTGAGGGGAATAATATGCTAAGGAACATCAACAAATTTCATCACTGAGATGACTTCACGATGAGGGTGTGATAGGATGAGGGAACTAAGCCACTTATTACTTGATTTACTTTAAAAATGAATGGTGAGATTGTGTGGTATTTTAATATTCCCTATTGTGGTTTGAATAAAGAGTAGAAACAATTTGTCCCGGCCAGAGCGATAGCACAGCGGGTAGGGCTTTTGCCTAGCATGCAGCCTTCCCGGGTTTGATCCTGGGTGACCCATAGGTCCCCCGAGCACCACCAGGAATAATTCCTGAGTGAAGAGCTAGGACTAACCCCTGAGCATTGCTGGAAGTGACCTGAAAAAGAGAGAGAAAAAAAAAAAGAAAACAATTTGTTCAGCTATTCTGTGAATCAACATGTTTTTCACAATGGAGCTAGGATTTTTTTTTTTTTTTTTTTTTTGGTATCTGGGGCCCGCTCGAGCAAATCGATGATGAACGGGAAGACAGTGATACAGTGATACAGTGATCCTTTTGGAGAACTTAAAGAATATAATATATGCTGCTTAGGCTTTTACTCACTGCATTTCCAGCTGCTGTTAATAATATGTGAACTGCTGCAGCTCTTTCTCTTCAGCTTCACTGTCCTCATTTGAGGACATGAGTTGTGATCGGCTTTTTTTATTATATTATCTAAAAATTTTTATTTGAAAGGCAGGCCCACAATCAATGCTTCCCCAGATATACTTAGTTGAAAAAATATCTGTTGTTAATAATAACGTTTAATACTTTTTAACATGACTTATTGAAATTTAAGTTCTTACCATATTTAATACTCATAAAGAATGTGGATAGTGTAATTTTACATTCTGTTCTTTGTGGTTCTATCACAGTGATTTATGGCTTAAAACGTTCATGTTCTCTCTTGAAGTAGCAGATGAATTTAACTTTTGGACAGTGCTCCTCATTTGAGAGAGAGAGATGTGATTAGATCAGGAGTTACAGATACCTTTTTTTTCTTATTTCCGTTTTGTGGTCAGACTGCATTGAGGGTGGTGACCTCTCCATAAGATAGTGATGCTTTGTCCAAATGGGATTTAGCATAACTAATCTATATTTCTCATTGATGTGTGAAGTAATTCAGATCCCTATGTAGTTTAGTACTGAGAATTAAATTGTTTTGGGGGAAAAAGTGTTAAATGATTTGGGGAATAACAGTACAGGAGATGGGCTTTTCTTCGTGAGCCAAGGGACTAGCAATTGAATTCCTGTAGGCCTCCATTCCCGTCTTGAGGGAATAGATTCAATGCTTCTAAAGCTAGTAACGTGTGCTTTCGAACTGTGGAAGAGCACTGATAGCTAATACCTTGTTCTTCCTCTAGTACTGAAGTTCCAGGGTTTTGGATGTGCATAGAATACCTTTCATTTACAGATTTCTTGCTTTCAGCTCTCACTGTGCTGAGCATCAGGCAAGGTATGCTTAATGTTGGGAAGAGGAGTGAGTCATTGTTATGCAGGGAGATTTAACAGACTGTGAACAAGAGCTTTCATTCCATGGAGAGATTGCCCAGGCTAATACCCTTGAGGTGGTTGCCTTTTCTTGATTCTCCCTTCTGACTTGCACCTACATAAAATCTTCAGAGGGAAATGTGTTACAATTAGACTTTTTGTAACTATATTAAACCCTGGAAAAGCTTGAAAGAACCTCTGTATTTAACACAATATGTAAATTTGCCTTTTATTTCTATGTCTCGTTTGATCAGAATAGTTTGAAGCTGAGTAAAAATGCCACTTCTTTGTCCCGCCATCCTGTAAAATCAGAGCTATCTTCCCTCTGTCCCTAATATATAGCTTTGGAAAGTGTTTTCAGCAGAAAATGTGTTTGTGGACCATTTTTTTTTTTTTTTGGGAGAGGAGTATATCAATATGAAAACTCAATGGGAGTATTGGAACATTGTATTACCGAAAACCAATCATAAACAAATTTCTAACTGTATATCTCATGGTGATTTAATTAAAAAAAAGTTAATGGTAACAAAATGACTGTTGCTGGGGATCACAGCGCCACTTGCAGGGGTAGTGAGCCCCATGGAGGAACTGCACGCTCCAGTTGGGGTGAAGATGGGGGTGGGTTGGAGTGTCCGTTTTTTGGTAATCAGAAAAGCCTGAGTTGTGAAAAGTGTCATTTTCAGCCCTGAATGGAAAGTGACCTCATCTGTGGTTTCATAATAGCCAGTGTCTCCTCAAAACCAGATCTGAGGGGCAAGTTCAGTGTCATGCAAACACGAAGGGGAGAGAATTGTGGTGTTGGGGTGATGGGTTCTCAGTGCTCTCCTGGGTTTCAGTTCACTCATTTGACAAACTAAAGCTTTTTGCTTGACAGAAAGGCATTATTACCTTTTCCTCAGGAGGGTTTCCACTGCGGTGTTTATCTCTAAGTATCTTATACATTTTCTCCTTCTGACATCCCAGTTAGTAATCATTATTTTTACCTTGGTCCACCAGTTGAGGAAAATGGGGCGATCCCAGCTGGCTGTGCATGTAGGCTTGTCCCTAAGGCCTTTTAGCCTCCAGGAATCCTGTTCCTGATTCTGGACAGCACAAAGACTGAGCTATTCACATGAAGAGATGATAGGAACCCCTAGACTAGGAGGAAAGACAAATTGAAGTGTTTGCTGTTTACTATTTTGAACACAAGACTTGTTCTCATTAGTGATTTTCACTATGTTTTATTTATAGATTTTTCAGAGGTTGGGGGGAAAATGTTAAAATCTCCTAGGGACTGGGGAGATAGCTTAAAGGGCTGGAATGCATGTTTTGCAAGCATAAACCCCAGATTTGAACCCTGTACCACGTGATTTCCTGAGAACATCTGGGAGTGACTCCTGGGCACTGAGTCAGAAGTAAACCCAGCTCACTGCTAAGTGTATCCATTTCTGCCTCAAAGGGGGAAAAAAATCACAGGATTTTCATGTAGCCTTAGAGGGAAAATAGTAAGAAAAGATCTGATCCTAAATCATGGAAGAAGAGAAAATTTATTTTTAGGGCTATGTTTATCTTTAAATGTGTCAAGGTAATAATGTATGGATCCGATCTGTGGCGTTCTGAAAGTAGTGAGCACAATCGATGAAAACATAAGGGTTTGTGGGCACAGCAGCACAGGCCTGCTTCTTAATGTCCTCTCCCAAGCATGTGTAGCACCAGAAATTTCTTTTCTTTCCTTCCTGTGATTTTAGTGGCACTTTTTTTCTATGGGCAAAAAAAGCCAAGGCTTTCGCTAATAGATGTCCATGGCATGCTGAATTGGAGGCATCTTCTTTCTTGGCGGTTCAGAGTGGCTCGATGTAGAGGGGGCTGCCTGAACGCAGTAGAGGATGCTGCAGTGGAGGTCTGGCCATTCCCCATCACTGGAGTGGTGGGTGGGAGTGGCGGTCAGCTGAGTTTCAACAGGAGTGTTGGCTTCCATTATCCACAGTGGGATGCTGGGCAAATCTTAGCTTTCTAGTGTGTACTGCACACATACGTCAGTGCCAATTTATCAGACTAGATACTGTTCGTAAAACTTTTTAAAAAAGTTAGTTCATTCATCCTGGCCCTAAGTTAATTCACTCTGGACCTATGCCATTAATTTTGTAGGGCGCATAACCCAGTGGTTATGGATAGGTTGCAATGAAGATCCTGATGTCACTGTCAGTCCAGGCTACATGTTACTCTGTCTTGCTTAAAAAATGAAAAAAAAAAAAAACCAAAACAAAACAAAAGAAAAACAAACCTGTTCTATCAATATAGGGGTTTGGGACGTGGCACAGTGGTAGAGTACCTGCTTTGCAGGCATGAGACTGTCAGACTGTCATACAAATTAAATTAATTTCAGACTATTTTGAAAATAGTTGTGGCTAACTTCTCTGGTTGCTGTTTCACTTCAGGATTTATTATTATTAAAATATTTATTGATTGATATTTTTTGGTTTATAATACATAATTCCAACAGTGCAACCTATTCCCTTTCCCAAGGTGGTAGGTACACTCTTTTGAGTGGATCAGTTCTCCCATTATGTGGCCTTTAGATCATGCTGCTGCCTTCATGATATTTTTACGTCACACCCGTGACAGTGTTCATTCTGTATCTATTTCTGGCCTTCTGGATGACTTCATTAAGCATATTATCCTCTGGTTCCAGCCATGTTGCTGCAACCTGTGTGCTTTCCATCTTTCTTAGAGTTGCATAGAATTCCACCATGTATATACAGCACAACTTTTTCCACCCACTCATTTGCAGTTGAACATTTGGGCTGTTTCCATAGCTTGGCTTGTATGGTTTACTTCAGGATTTAAAGTTGCCTATCAGGGACACATATCCAAAAGAGCAACAAGTGCTGCGTGGATGTGGGGAAAAGGGGACACTCATCCATTGTTGGTGGGAATGTCGGCTGGTACAGCCTTTCTGGAAAATAATATGGACATTCCTCCAAAGACTAGAAATTGAACTCCCATTTGACCCAGGCATACAACTCCTGGGAATCTATGCAGCGGAACACCATCCCTACTTTTTATGTTCATAGCAGCATTATTCATAATAGCCAGAATCTGGAAACAACCAGAGTGCTTGAGAATCAATAACTGGATAAAGAAGCTTTGGTACATCTACACAATGGAATACTATGCAGCTGTTAGGAAAATTGAAGTTATGAAATCTGCCTATAAATGGATGGACATGGAGAAGATCATGTTGAGTGAAATTAGCCAAAAAGGAGAGAGACAGATATAGAATGACTGCATTTATTTGCATGACATAAATATACATGTACATATTATGATACCAATATCCAAGGTCAAGTGAAACATGTATCAGGAGGTTTTGTCAAAGGTGGAAATTATCACAAACATGTGGGAGTCAGAGGCTAGGTAAGACAGAAAATGGAACAGTGTGCTAACAATTGTCAAAAAGTACTAATACCAACCTAGAACTGAGCATTAAATACAGGCAAAAGATACACATGACAACCCTTTAATGTGTGTTCTGTAATCCGCAATCTGGAAGGGAAGGAAAAGAGAAAGAGATAGAGAGAAAGGGAAAGAAATAAAAAACCTGCCATGGAGGTGGGCAGGGGGAGGGGAGGGAACCGGGGACATTGGTGGTGGGAGATGGGCACTGGTGGATGGATGGGTGCTGGAACACTGTATGACCAAAACCCAAATATGAACATCTTTGTAATTGTATATCTCATGGGCGTAAAAATAAAAATACTTATTAAAAAAATAAAGTTGCCTATCAGAGAGACAGATACATAGGAGGGAGGCTTTCCCATGAAGGAAAAATACTGTTTGCCAGTAATAACCCAGTTGTTAACTAGGTAATTGCATACAATTATTGGGTGATACCATCATTTTTAGCCAAATGTTTAGCCAAAAACATTACCTTATCATTTCAGATCTGGTAGCTTAAATAAGTAAGAATGTTAGGAAGATGAATTAGGTTGTAACTGTATTAGTTTCTGAATTTTTAGTACAGAGCGAAGCTTGTAAAAATGCAAATGGGGATATGTACTTTCCCTGGCAGGTGGGAAAGGAGTGGCTGCAAGAACAGAGAAGCTTAACAGTTTACCTCTTAGTTCCAGAATGGTAAAAATTAGGAAGGGATGATTGATTTGGAATATGGCTTGTTCATTAAATTCTGAAATATTAGGACAGAAGGGTATCTCATTTTGAACTGATTTGTTCAAAATCAGTTTCTTAAGAGGAGACTCTGGTCACGCATGGAGTTTTTAGGGAGGAAGCTAGATGACAAACTCATCCACGACTTTGTGTGATGAGGAAGTGTCATGCACTTTGCTTAAAAGTGAAGATTTACCAGATTTTTAGCATTCATGTAAAGTGAGGACTATATTATCCAATAACCGCATAACATTTTAACTGTCTATTATTATTTGTTTTAAAGTACAGCTTGGAATTGAACCCGGGTTCTTTCACATGAAATGTTTGTGCTCTACCACTGAGTTACACCTTGGCCTCATGACATTTCTTTCATAGGGAGCATAACACACTGGTCATGGGTTTGGTCGGGATAAAGCTTCTTGTGTCAGCTGTCAGTCCAGCCTACATATTGCTTGTTTGCTTAAAAAAACAAAAACAAAACATGTGTTATTCATTTAGGGATCTGAGACATGACTCAGTGATAGAGTACCTGCTTTAGAGGCATGAGACTCTCAGTTTGATCCCTGAATCACCCACATGCTGAGCACAGTTTTGGTGGCACAACTCAAGTGTGCAAGTGTTACTGAGAAACGTGCTAACTCTCGAGTGGGTTGTTGAGTTATATCTAAAATGAGCACACAAAACTCTAGATTTTTATACTATATATTGTAATTTATTTAACCCATTACAAAGGTAATTTTGGAAGCATTGATGATGGATGTCCTTGGCATGTTGTTCATTGGTCCACACAGGTCTCTTGCTGCTTCTGTTTCCGATGTCCATGGGACTCCTTTTTCTGAGCTGTCCCTTATTGTCCATGAGCTGGTGTGACCTTCTCTCCCCTAATGTCCCTGGTTTCCCACTCACTTCCTAAGTGTATCCCCTTAGCAGGCATAAACAATTTACTTTAGTGCTTCTTATTATACAAAAAATGATAAATGGAATTATACCAGTAAAAGTCACTTTCTGATCATTGTTACCTCACAGTGGTGTTATTAAGATATTTACTGAACTGGTTTGTGTTGATTGACCCTTTTGTGTTATTGTTTTTACTGCTGAGCTTAGTTGGACTGTTATGCTACTTTCCATAAAATTTGCTGTGCTCCTACTGGGCTGTCAATACTGTGAAATTTAATGGTGTGGAGCTGCGCCATTTATCAGAGGATTTTGAGTGTGAATGGAATTTGCTCAGTCTCTGGGTCTATCGAGCAGGGAGGAGAATCTGCCCAGCCATAGAGGTTTTTTTTTGAACAGAAAGCAACTTTATGTATTTGTTTGTTTATTCATTTATTTATTATGGAAAGTTTAACTGAATTTCCAAAGAAAAGCCTTCAAAACCATAACAAGAGTTCCTGAGTGCTTAGAATTATTCAGAAGTCAGAGCAGTCAGAACTCTGGTTACTTAATACTGCATTTCATGTATGTATGTATGTATGTATGTATGTATGTATGTATGTGTGTATATATGTATGTATTTATCTATCTATTTATTTAATTATATCACCATGATATATACAGTTACAAAGCTGTTCATGATTGTGTTTGTCATACAATGTTCCAGCACCCATCCCTCCACCAGTGCACATTTCCCAACACCATTGTCCCCAGTTTTCCTCCCCTTACACTTTGTTGCTCTCTCTCTCTCTCTCTCTCTTCTTTTTTGCATATTGTGGTTTTTTCAATACATACACTAAGGGGTTAGGATGTATATCCCTTTACCTATATTCAATACTCAATTCTAGTCTATTGTTACCATTTCCAACTATTATTGGCAAACCGGTCCCTTCTCTATCTTACTTAACCTCTGTCCTTCATACACTGGTAGATTCCAACCACTGACAAGACCCCCCTGGCCCCCGTTTTGCCTGAGGCCACAGAGTTTTCACACTGATCTACTTGGAGCAATTTGGTGGCTTGGTGGTTTGATCTAATTTAGATTTGTTTGCCTTGCTTTTATAATCAACATTATTCAGTGCTGCATAGTGAATAGGTGAAAGGATTTTGAAGCCTTATGTCAAGGAGCTGGGCTGGGTAATATTAGGGTATTTCCTTAGGAGCAGTGACATGTCCTCACAAGCTCTACCCAGAGCCTTGAACAGTTTCAAGGGTCTTTAGAAGGGCTAGTGGAATGGAATTCTCAGCCCTACAGCCTCAGTGGTAGGATGAAATAAGTTATCTCTGTTGAGTGAGGACACTCTGGGAGGTTTGGGGCATGCACATCTGATTTAAGAACCATGTTTCCCTCTGTGTGCCAGAGGGAGTGTTCATGTGAAGGAGATAAGGGCCTTTGAGTGACAGTAATTTTAATTTTTTTAAATCTGTGATGCCATCACTCTTGATACAGGAGTAGTAAGTCAAGGTTGACTCTGAGAACACTTCTTTAGCTAAATGGAGCTGTTCATGATGAAAAGAATGATTTTCTTTGCTCTCTGGTATCTCTTGTAAAAAGTGATTGAGAACTGATTGAATTTGAGGGTTTTTCTTTAGCTGCTATGGGACCAGCAGAGTCTGGTTGTATCCCCCAGTCAGTTTAGGTGTAAGGAGACTGGTAGATTCTGTCAGTTGCCTGTAAATGAGCTGGCAGCAGTGAAACATTGGTATTCCCCACAATTTCGAAAGATGATAATCTTTTGGAGGATGTGGCATTACAGTGTTATGGAAAGATTATGGGGTTGAATCCTACTTCTGCCACTCATCAGCAGTGATAGAAGTTGTAATTATCCCCAATTTACAGATGAGGAAATTGAGGCTTAGGGGGATTAAGTAATTTGCCTGAGGTTGCAACAGGATGGTAGGCAGGTCTGCCTGGCCACCAGGTTGCTTTGTTAAATCTGTCATGCCCTCTCATCTTTATTGCATGTAGACTAGGCGTTTCTATACTCTGAGATGAACATAATTTATCAAATAGTCTAAGTAGACCTGTTATAAAGAGAATTATAATTAAATCCTGGTTAAATGGGAACTCTAAAACCCAACAGATTATTTTATTTCAGTCTGTGCCTCAGATTTCCTATCTATATTTGAGGGGCATCAGTAATATCTGTCATGTAGTGGTTAGACTATTCAGTGGATCAGTGTATAGAAAAGTACGGAGAGCAAACGTTAGCATGCAGTGGCTCTTCAATAAATGTAAGTCATTATTATTTCTGTCCTTATTTCCTGTCATCTATTCAGGCAAAAGAAAATCTGGGCACTTTGTGGTTGGCAAAAGGATAGCTTTGTCTTGTGCGCAGGTTTATGTGCTTGGAGGGTTATAGACTTTGATGGCCAGGACTGGGTAGATTATGTTTCAGGCAGCATATTAAGTAAATGCCCTGAAGCAAGTAGCAGTAGGAAAAACTGCCAGTTTTACCCTGTAGTCCAGGCAGAGATTAATAGAGTATGTGTCTAGACTCCCATGCAAAAAAATGAAAATGAGAGTTTAAGTTGATCTTCACTTTTTTTTGAAAAGTACTTCATGGTAATTTGTGAGGTCTGAGAGGATTCAATTCAGGTATTTTCAGAGTTGCTACCAGAACCAAAACATAGTTCTTGGGGATTCGTATGACCAATTGATCTATTCCAAGGAATGTTCAGTTTCGGTTGTAAACATAGGATAGCTTTTAAATAAGGTTTCTTAAATTTTTTTCTTGATTAAAATATTTTCATTTTTTTTGTCACAGCTTACAATATTATGAAAAGCCAGGGACTTTACTTCAGCCCTCTGTAGCCATGTCTTCCCTCCTACCACCAAAGTTCCAACATCTTCTCACCACCAAAAGGACCCACAGACTCCTTTCCCTTTCCTGAGTGGCAGTCACCATCTGTATTTACCAAGTCAAGGGAGTCAGTTTTGTTGTTTCTTTCCAATTCCTTTGCTTTAGTAATTTATATTTTGTATAAGTGTTAGAATTGGCAATGTGAATAAATCTTTTGGGTTGTTACAGACAAAAATCTAGAAACTTTCTAGGACTAGGAGAAGATTGCTAGCAAAGGACTGACAGTTGGGGCAAAGAAAGAGTTATTTGGAATCGAGATCTGCAGATGGGAAACATGGAAGGCACAGACAGACATTACAGATGGAAGACATAAACAGAGTCGAGCCACATTACTGGCCCTGCTTTTTAGGATGAATTTAAGATGAGGGGCAAAGAAGTGCCGCTGCCTACATCAGCAGGACAAATACTGCCAGAAGTGCTCTGTGGGTCCCCAGCTACTGCTAGTAGATCCCCCAAAAGAGATAGAAATGCTATTTCACACCTTTCTTAGGGATTACTCTATGATACATTTATTCAAGATATGTATCTAAGACTGGGCCCCTGGGATGAACCCAGAGCCATGGCAGAGCCTGGCAAGCTACCTGTGGTATATTCGATATGCCAAAACAGTAACAATAATGGACCTCATTCCCAACAAATGGAGATGTTACTGGCTCCCACTCGAGCAAATCGATGAACAACAGGAAGACAAGTGACAAGTGGCAAGTGATGTATCTCTGTTAAAGTACACAAGACTTTAAAATACCAAGCTGTCCAGAAAAAATAAATATGACAAAGACATATAAGTTGAAGATAAACATTGCCTTTCTGTGAGAATTGAATAAGTGTTTACTTAAATTAGTGAAAAAAATCATTTATTAAGCTTATTATTAATAATTTCAACAAATGTAACAATACCACACCCTAAATTTTATTCAACATCGTTTTATAGAATAGAAGGCTAACAGTAAGTATTACTCTATAGCTTAATTCTTTTACATTTTATTGAGTAGGGGGACCTTTAAGTGGGTGTTCCGGAGGCCAGGAATTCTACTATCACTTTTTGCCCAATTATCTTGATCCAAGGATGAAATACTGCTAGCTGTGCTGGGAATACCTGGGATACCCTGGTGTTGGAGGACAGGTTTAGCTATTCTGGGAGTTTTGTTGTTTTGCCCACTCCCAGTTAATCTACTTAAGTCAAGGTTCATTCTAATGAGACTTCTCTTCTATGTAAACACTGCTAGAGGCTGTGGCAGTTACAGAAGTCACCTTGATTGAATAACTTCTGACATACATCTACTAAGACTTCTATGTTTTCTAGATTGGGCACAGCTCCTCTTTATACCCACTGCACCCAGTGTGGGACAGTTAGAATTTACCAGGAGACTACCTCCCTGGCTACGCTGAGACTATAGGAAGACTCTAGGAAGGATCATACTAGTTTGCTCTAAGCAGGCGAGGTGTGACCCTTTCAGTACACGAGAACAAGATACTCAGAATCACCCTGGTGCAGATAATAATAAGAAGGACCTTGTGGGTGCCATCTAGATTACATGAAGCTCATGAAGTTAAGATGTATTACTTTATATCAGCCCCCTCTCTCTCCAGTGTTTTACATAAGAGATAATCTCGGATTAGTCCTTGGCTAACCTTTGTTTATACCTGTAATAAGGTGTGGCACTACACTCTGTTTAGAGTTCTTTGTTGACATGCCCCTCCCATTGGATTACTTTGGTGTATATAAGGGGCTGACTTGAGGCCCCTTCACCGTTGCCTTTTGGGCCTTTTAGCTTTCAGCTTTTGGCTTCTCGGCCTTGGCTTTTGGCTTTTGGCTTTTGGCTTTTTGCTCTTTGGCCTTTTGCTCCTTCTGGGTAGGACTCAGCTCGGGTGAGATCCTCTCTCTTTTGGTGGGAGACTTAGGCTCTTTTATATGGTCTAAGTTCGGACCAGAGCTAAAGTTTGTTTTTTTATATTGGAGTGCTGTAGAAGACCTTTTGTACCATTTAAAGCCATTTTTGGAACTGCACCGGCTCATGAGTTTTCATCTGTTCTCCCAGCGTCCTCGGAGGTAGAAGACAACCTCTGTCCTGACACTGTCGGGGACCCCGGTGGCGTTCCCCGACACCCTGGCAATGCTGGGGATCTCCAGGACTACACCTGTTAGTGTATGGGGGTCTCCAAGCCTGAAACCTGGAAATGCTCAGGGGGTCTTGTGTTGCCAGGAATTGAACCTGGGTTGAGGACATGCCTTACAAGCATTGTGTTACTTCTTGACTTCTCTATACCCCTAGTTTTCTAGTGTGAATTATCACCCATTTTAGGAGTTGCAAAAAAGTGTCTTAAAATCAGTTTATGTTGTCCGTCATCTACAAGCTGTTTATACGAGTCATCCTGAACAGGATTAGCAGAACACTAGATGAAGGACAACCATGCGAGCAAGCAGCTTCCGGAAAGGATTCAGCACAATCGACCATATCCAAACAGTAACCAAGCTCATCGAGGTTTGTAGGGGAGTACAAGATGCCGCTCTGTCTCACGTTCATTGATTTACAGAAAGCCTTTGATTCTGTGGAAACTGAAGCAGTCATCGAAGCCCTAGCCAAACAGGGTGTTCAAACCCAATACATCAAGATCCTTCGTGAGCTGTATTACGGATTCACCACCAGGATCTCACCATTCTACAAAGAAGTGATCATTGATGTCAAAAGAGGGGTTAGACAGGGTGATACCATTTCACCAAAACTCTCCAGGGCCACCCTCGAGAACTTCATGCAACAATTAGAATGGGAAGGAATGGGGAGTGAAGATAGATGGTCGGCAACTACACCACCTCCGTTTCGCTGATGACATTGTTCTAATAACACCAAACATTAGCCAAGCAGCACAAATGCTGGCTGACTTCAACCGAAAATGTGGAAAGATAGGTCTACAGCTGAATCTAAAAAAACTATGTTTATGAAGAATGAACTAATTCCAGAGGCCCCATTCACTCTCAATGGAACAAATATCTCTGAATGCAGCAGTGATGTGTACCTAGGTCGAGAAATCAACATGATGAACGACCTAAAACCTGAGCTGCGCAGGAGGAAGAGAGTGGCATGGAATGCCTTCAAAGGCATCAAAGAAATAGCTAAAAGGACAAAGAACCTCTGGCTCAGGGCACATCTCTTTGACTCCACCATTCTCCCTGCATTAACATACACCTCAGAGACCTGGGCTCTACGAAAGCAGGATGAGAATGCTATTCGGGTCTCCCAGAGAGGCATCGAAAGAGCTATGCTTGGAATATCACGCCTCACTCAAGTGAGAGAAGGAATCCGGAGTTCTGACCTCCGTCGCTATTCCAGAATCAGGGACGCTGTCTCGTTTGCCAAGGCATCGAAAATCAGATGGGCTGGACATGTAATGCAATTTGGAGACAACCGCTGGACTAGAGCCATTACCGACTGGATCCCACGGGATGTCAAAAGATCACGTGGCTGCCCACCAACAAGATGGTCAGACTTCCTTGTCAAGACCCTGAAGGAACGGTTTGAGGCTCTTCATATTCCTGAATCAACCAGATGCCATTGGGCTACATTGGCACGTGATAGGGTCCAATGGAAATGTTAGTGGCGCCCGCTGGAGCAAATCGATGAATAACGGGATTCAAGTGATCAAGTGATCCCATATGGTTCCCTGAGCACCTCCAGTAGTAACACCTGAGTACAGAGCTAGAAGTAACCCCTGAGCATTGCTGGGTGTGACCCAAAAAAGCAAAAAAAAAAATTCAATTTATGATTTATTAATTGTTATGAATGACTCAATAATTTATTATTGTATTTTATACCATTTCATATGCTGTAGGTCAAGTTGAATATCAGGTTAAAAGGGGTCATGAATGGAAAATAGTTTATGACACCCTGGTCAAAATTCGCAAAAGGGAGTTGAAGCTTCCTAAATTCATAGCTGATGAAAATCTGATTGAGTATACATCTTATTTTGATTTTGAAATTACTATCCTTCATTTTTCTTAGTATCTTCTTGAAATGTATCTTAATAAAGTATTGTTGTTTGAATGATAATTAACCAAACTTCTTCTATCCTGTTGTGCTGAATGAAATTCAAGGTTGAAAGGAGCCTTAAAATCAACTACTTGGTCAACAAAATCGATGCCTGAGTCCTTTGTGTGTCAGGCCATCTACCTGATGCCTTATCGCTGCTATTGACGCATATTGGACATCTATTGACTTTCCCAGTAGAGAAGCTGTGATTCTTAAAAATGACCTTCAAAGGCCTTATTTTCCCTCCAGGCTGTCTCTGATCTGGTCTAGTATTCCTCTTCAGCTGCTTGACGTCTTTCACACTAAGCTTATTTCCCAAACATCCTAGCATGTATTCAGTTCTGAACATTTTGCTTTCTGTTTTTCCACTTAGAATGCTTTGCAAAATGATATGTTGATTTTGCCCTCATTGGTATCTTTCAACCTGACTAAAACTAGGTTGCCATTTATTTTATCATCACATTGGAAGTATCTAAAGACTTTTAATTAATTAGTTTGAGACAATATGATCTACAATATGATTAATTATAAAGTCTTAATGCTTACAACATTTCAGCACCACATCTTTCAGGAGAGTGTGTTCTTCCCTCCCACCTTGATTTAGGGCGCTCTCCTGACCATGCTTTCACCTCTCCTCCCAGCCGTTGGTAAGCTCACGTCTGTAACCAGTTTTCAGGTCCTGTTGTTTCTGACCATTTTGACCCGCATTGTAAATCTTGAGAAGTAAGTTAATTGTTCTTCTGAAGGTAATTTTTTCATTCTTGTGACTTTGTATCTCTTTGCCTTTGGTGTTTTTTTTAGGTCTTTCTGATAGAGTAGGTGTGGAGATCTGCTAATAAATCTGTTCTGGATTTATTGGATTTTCTGCATTTTTTGTATTGATGCCCTTCATTATTTTTAGAAAATGTTCAGTTATTATCTCTGCATATGTTACCTCTGATTTGTTCTCTTATCTCACTGAAGTACAACTGTATCTCTTAGATATCAATGTCGTCATTTCATTTTCCACGAATTCCCTTGCTTGCTTTATTCAGTGATTGACAAATTGTATCTTCATTGGTGTCAGGTCTGCTAAAGAGCATATCCTCTTTGCTTTAAGTGTAACTTATATGATTTTGTTTCTAAAAGTTCCATTTACTTTAAGAATCTGCTAATACTTAAGCTTTTATGATTTATATTCATCTTGTTAGCTACACTTTTATTTTATAAAATATCATTGTTTTAAAGTTTGCATTTGATAGTGCCAATATTTGAAGTCTTTGTCGGGAAGCCGCTGGGGTCCCCGACAGTGTCAGGACAGAAGTTGTCTTCTACCTCCGAGGACGCCGGAGGAACAGATGAAAACTCACGAGTCTGGTGCAGTTCCAAAATAGGCTTTTAGTAGTACAAAATATCTTCCACAGTAATCCAATATAATGAACAAAATCTAGCTCTGGTCTGAACTTAGACCATACAAAAGAGCCTAAGTCTCCCACCAAAGAGAGAGAGGATTTCACCCGAGATGAGTCCTACCCAAAAGAAGGAGCAAATGGAATACTGTATTACCAAGAACCAATTATGAACACCTTTGTAATTGTATGTTTCACGGTGGTATAATAAAAAATTAAAAAAAAAAGAAGGAGCAAAAGGCCAAAGAGCAGGGGCAGGAGCAATAGCCCAGCGGGTAGGGCGTTTGCCTTGCATGCGGCTGGCCCATGCTGGCCTGGGTTTGATCCCCGGCATCCCATATGGTCCCCAGCACTGCCAGGAGTGATTCCTGAGTGCAGAGCCAGGAGAAACCCCTGAGCATTGCTGGGTGTGACCCAAAAAAGCAAAAGCAAAACAAAACAAAACAAAACAAACAAACAAAAAAGGCCAAAGAGCAAAAAGCCAATAGCCAAAAGCAAAAGCCAAAAGCGAAAAGGCAAGGGGCCTCAAGTCAATCCCCTTATATACACCAAGGTAATCCGATTTGTGACAGGGAGGGTCATGTGAAAAAAGAACCCTATACAGAGTGTAGAAGAGCAGTGCCACACCTTATTGCAGGTATAAACAAAGGTTACTGCCAAGGACTAATTCCAAGATTATCTCTTATGTAAAACACTGGAGAGAGAGAGAGCTGATATAAAGTAATACATCTTAATTTCATGAGCTTCATGTAATCTAGATGGTACCCACAAGGTCCTTATTATTATCTGCACCAGGGTGATTCTGAGTATCTTGTTCTCATGTACTGAAAGGGTCATACTCGCCTGCTTAGAGCAAACTAGTATGATCCTTCCTATAGTCTTCCTATAGTCTCAGCATAGCCAGGGTGGTAGTCTCCTGGTAAATTCTAATTGTCCCATGTTGGGTGCAGTGGGTATAAAGAGGAGCTGTGCCCAATCTAGAAAACATAGAAGTCTTAGTAGATGTATAAGTCAGAAGTTATTCAATCAAGGTGACTTCTGTAACTGCCACAGCCTCTAGCAGTGTTTACATAGAAGAGAGGTCTCTTTAGAATGAACCTTGGCTTAAATAGATTAAGCTGGGAGTGGGCAAAACAACAAAACTCCCAGAATAGCTAAACCTGTCCTCCAACATTTGTTGACCTTTTTTTTTTTTTTTCCCTTTTGGTATGGTTTCTGTTGATTCTTGCTCTTGTATAATTGTGAAGTTTTAAGTGGAAATTCGTTTTTCTAGGTGGGGGCTCTCAATAAGTGCTCAGAAAGTCCAGGGACTACTTCTGGCTATTCCTGGACATGCTGGCCACGCCAGTCAGTGCTAGGACCTAAGGATGTGGTGCTGCTTGGATCCTGCCAGGTCCAGTGCCAGGAACCACCAGGACCACCCCAGCATGAAGTTGCTTGGGTACTCAAAGGCTGTACGTGGTGATGCTCAGAGATCCAGTGTAGTGATAACAATTGAACCAGGGTTGTATACATGCAAACCTTATATCCTAATGTATGTACTACTTTCCAACCCAGAAATTAAAAAAATATTTCATCTATGGGTTTTTTAAGGTCTACATTGAAGGTTATTTCATCTAGAAAGTTTGTGTTTCATGCTGCTAGATTTCTTGGGGAGGGTGAGCAAGTGTGGATCAGTGGTGGTGGTGTCAAGCCAACCTGGGACCACTCCCTCTTCCTTTCTTATTCTCCCCCTTTTTCCTAGAAGACCCCCAAGTCATTGCTTAAGAGGATTGGAGGCCCTGTGGCTGTGCTCTGGTGCCATGCTGATGATGCATAGGGGACCACACTTTGAACTTGTATTAGCTTTATTTAAGGCATGTACGTTAACTCCTTTACCATATCTCTGTCTTGGCTTTAAAACAAAACTTTGGCTTGAGCTTTGATGAATCACACAGATATTGAGAGTTTAGATTGAGGTCCTGTGATAGAGTTAAACTTTGATAATAAATTAAATTTTTTTCTTTTTATTTAAACACCATGATTTACAAAGTTGATCGTAATATAGTTGTTATAGGCATTCAATATTCAAGCAGCAATCCTTCACCAGAGTGACCATCCCTCAACCATCTTCCCCCTTTCCCAACCACCCTTCAAGCCTATCCTGTTAGAAAGAACAAAACAAATTATATTGCTTGTTACAACTAAATGGCTAATGGAATTATAAAAAAAATACTATGTAAAAGAAAATTTGTGAAAATTGTTATATCTCACCATGGGTTATTAAGATCTTGTTTGGACTTACTAAGTTGTTCTTTTCCGTGGAGCCTTCTGTGTTATTTATTGACTGCATTTGAGTTCTTGGTTACTTTCTTACCTCATTTGGTGTGCTCCTACTGGGATGTCAGTATTGTAGAGTCTGGAGATGCTGCATGGCCACAAATGTGCCTGTGTGTTGGGGAGCCACTGGGGTCCCCAACAGTATCAGGACAGAAGTTCTCTTCTACCTTCTAGGCCACCGGGGAGGCGTATGAAAACTCACAAGTCCATCACGGTTCCAAAAAAAGGCTTTTAATAGTACAAAAACTCTACCACCGCAATCCAATACAATGAAAGAACTCTAGCTCTGGTCAGAACTTTGATCATACAAGAGAGAGCCCAAGTCTCCCACCAAAGAGAGAGGATCTCACCCGAAAGGAGACCTACCCAAAAGAAGGGACGAGTCCCTCAGGTCAGTCCCCTTATATACACCAAAGTCATCCTAACTGTTGACAAGGAGGGTCCTGTCGGCAAAGAACCCTAAACAGGGCCAGAGCGATAGCCCAGCGGGTAGGGCATTTGCCTTGCACACGGCTGGCCTGTGCCGGTCTGGGTTCAATCCCGGCATCCCATATGGTCCCCCGAGCACTGCCAGGAGTAATTCCTGAGTGCAGAGCCAGGAGTAACCCCTGAGCATCGCCGGGTGTGACCCAAAAAGCAAAAAAAAAAAAAAAAAAAAAGAACCCTAAACAGCTTCTAGATAGTAGAAGAGTGTAGAAGGGTGGTGCCACACCCTATTATAGGTATAAACAAAGGAGTATTCCAAGGACTAATCCCTTCTTCAGAGATTATCTCTTATGTAAAACACTGGAGAGGGGGCTGGTAATAAAGTATAGGTGATAAAGTAATACATCTTAATTTCATGGGCTTCATGTAATCTAGATGGTACTCATAAGGTCCTTCTTATTTATTATCTGCACCAGGGTGATTCTGAGTATCTTGTCCTCCGTATACTGAAAGGGTCATGCTAGGCTGCTTGAGGGCAATCTAGTATGATCCTTCCTATAATGTTTACCAATAATCTCAATGTACCCGTGGTGGCAGTCTCCTGGTAAATTCTAACTGTCCCACGCTGGGTGCAGTGGGTATAAAGAGGAGCTGTGCCCAATCTAGATGACATAGAAGTCTTAGTAGATGTATAATAAGTCAGAAGTTATTCAGAGTCAAGGTGACTTCTGTAACTGACACACCCTCCATCAGTGTTTAGTAGAAGAGAGATCTTATTAGAATGAACCTTGGTTTAAGAACATGTAAATAGATTAAGCTGCGAGCAAAGCTCCCAAGCTAGCTAAGCCTGTCATCCAACACCTGTGTACTTCAGAAACTCCAGGATATATAACTGGGTTGTGAATTTACATGGTGATAGTTGTGGGAGTGTGTGTGTGGTTGCTGGGGCTTCCAGAAGTACAGGGATGGTGGTAGAGGGAAATCTGCCAGCCGCTCACTCTGAGAAGACCCCAGAGTTGTCAGCCTGAAAACCAGTGTACCTAGAATCTTTGGCAGTTAAATGTCTCTGCAGAGAATAGATGTGAAGCAGTGAAGTTGGGCTGTTGACATGGTGGCAGCTGTGTGTTGTGGGTGGGGCTTCCAGGGCTTAAACAGGGCAGGGACTTTGTCCACCCCCAACCAAGGGTGCCCCAGAGTTCTCAGCAGGGGGGACTGGTGTATCACTTGATCACTTGACATCCTGTTATTCGTCGATTTGCTTGAGCGGGCACCAGTAATGTTTCTATTTGACTCTATCACGTGCCAGTGTGGCCCAATGGCATCTGCTTGCTTCAGGGATACAAAGAGCCTCAAACTGTTCGTTCAGGGTCTTGACAAAGAAGCCTGACCATTTTGTAGGTGGGCGGCCACGTGATCTTTTGATGTCCTGTGGATTCCAGTTGGTAATGGCTCTAGTCCAGCGGTTGTCTCCAAATCGCATTACATGTCCAGCCCATCTGATTTTCGATGCCTTGGCAAATGAGACAGCGTCCCTTACTCTGGAACAGCGATGGAGGTCGGAACTTCAGATTCCTTCTCTCACTTGAGTGAGGCGTGATATTCCAAGCATAGCTCTTTCAATTCCTCTTTGGGAGACCCGAATAGTGTTCTCATCCTGCTTTTGTAGGGTCCAAGTCTCTGAGGCGTATGTTAATGCAGGGAGAACGGTGGAGTCGAAGAGATGTGCCTGGAACCAGAGGTTCTTTGTTCTTTTAGCTATTTCTTCGATGCTCTTGAAGGCATTCCATGCTGTGACTGGTGTATACGCAGGACATTTTGCTGGGCCAATTGGTGAGCTTACATGGCAGTGTCTGTGGGATGTGGGTGATAATAGGTTTTTAGTGGTTGTGCGTCCCCTCTACTTAAGATCAACTTTTATGTTTGGTGGGTCTGGGGCACACCATGCTCTGTTCATGTCTTATTCCTGGCTCTGCTCTCAGGATCTCTCTTGTCAAGACTCAAGAGACATCGTACAGTACTGGGGATTGAACCTGGGGATCGAACTGGGTCCTACAAACCCTTGGTGGTTATCAGATTGTTTTTGTATAGCGATGTATAAATTAGGGGGAAAAACACTCACTTCTTACTATATTTTATTTCAATTAGTCAGAAAAATGTTCTTAGTTATAATAAATTCTAATATGACGGAGGGAATGATGTCCCTGGAGTGGTGAGCAGCACCTTAATTTCTGCTTGAAATGTCCCTCACCTTATACAACCGTCACATCTTGTCCAGCCTCCATTTCCTTACTCAAATATGCCATCTTCTGTGAGGACTGCCCTTAGCTTTTTCACTCTGACCTCATTTGGCCTCCCTTTCTTCCTGACAACTATTGGAAGAGTGGTGCGTTTATCACAAAAGCACTGCTTTTTGTTATTCTTTTTTAAATCATACCTCCATTGCCAGACTGAAACTGCTTATTCCATTCATATTTTTATGTTCTATAGCACTTCAGTGGGAGGTCTTAAGCAGATGGTTGGAATGTACTTACTTGTTCAGTAATCTTTGAAAAGAATTTAATTGAATTACAGGATGTGAACCTGTTTGATAAGGGATCCCAAATAGGTAGCAGTTTGGAGGCTGCGTAGAGATTCTCTAAGGCTCATGTATATAATTCAGAAAGGCTGTCAGAGTAGTAAAAGCCCTCTTAGGTGGCTGTCCTGTTTTACTAAGATCTTGAATTTTTCCCTTTATCTTAGCGTTTGAAGTTTAAAGTTTTTCTGTTCATAATGCAGTCAGAGATATCTTCAATGGAGGAAACCTTTGTATCATTCCACAAAAATTATTCCTATGTGTCATTTTCCCCCCCAGAGATATTAGACCATACTGTTCTATAAAATTGCAATCCTAAAATTTATTTGCTATTTTAGTAATGTGTGTATTAATTCAACTTATTGAGACTCCCAAACTGTGCTTAGTGGGATCCTAGGTCCTTATTTGTGATTCATTTTTTAAAAATATTATACCACCATGAGATACACAGTTACAAAGATGTTCATATTTGGGTTTCGGTCCAGCACCCATCCCTGTACCAGTGCCCATTTCCCACCATTATTGGTGATTCTTGACCCACTGGGCCAGCAATTTAATGCAAGGGTCTGAGGTTGTGATACTGCTCAAGACCTGCTATGGCAGGGATCAAGGGCCACCTTGATGGAGCAAGGAGCTCCAGGCATGCCCTGCTGATGCTCGGGCACTATGTGAATCAAATCTGCATTTGCTGCATGCTAGGCATGTACTGTATCTCATGTATCCCCATATATATTTAATATACAATAAAAAATTTCGTGTATGTGATTTTTTCCTCTTTGTGCCTCTCCTCGCTCTTTTCTTTCCTTCCTTTCTCTTTCCTTCGTCTCCCCTCTCCTCACTTCTGCTTTTTTCACTGTTCACACTGTCTTCCTGTTCATCATCGATTTGCTCGAGCGGGCACCAGTAACATCTCCATATGACTTGTCTTATGCAAGTAGAGCCCAAGGACACCTGCTTGCTCCAGGAACATAAAGAGCCTCAAACCATTCCATCAGGTCATGGGAATGAGGTCTATAATTGTTACTGGTATCTGGCATATCAAATACGACATGGGTAGCTTGCCAGGCTCTGCTGTGCGGGTAGCATACTCTTGTAGTCATCTCAAAATCCAGCATTTATTGATGAACCGTGCAGCTGCGATAGGCTGGGCTGCTGGGTGGAGTTCTGACCAGGGGTAAGTTCGGATGTGGAAAATGGAGGTCCTCATGGAGTGGGGGGTCTTCTGGCTTGTTGTGAGGCTCTGCTGGGGTGGCGGGCCAGGGCTAGAACCTGCCATCCCTCCTGGGCGCCTCATGAGCGGCTGGGCACAGTGAGAGCCAGTAGCAGCTCTTCCCCATGTCTGTCTGGGGCAGAGCTGCTCTTTACCCTTTTTTTTTTTTTTTGCTGTTGAGGCTATGATTGAGGAGGTCATGAGCACTCTTGGCTGTGGTGCTGGCACATTTTCAGTTTGGTTCTCACTGGATGTTGCATGCTCTACTGTGGAGCCAAGGGTCCTGTACGCGTCTGGTCCAGACAAGATAGGGGTGATCCCCCAGGACCTACTCAATGCAGTTTACTCAATTTAGTGATTGAATACATCTTTCAATTTTTTTTCCTTTCCCATTATCAGATGATTTTGGAACTTTTTCCTCCTTAAGCTTAACTGGAGAAGTACTTTCTTTAATAATTTCAAGTTCTGAGAGTTCTGGGACATTTACTTTATACTAAGGGAACTTTTTATAAATTAGCCTGAGCCTAACTTAAAGATCTCCTGTGATTCTCTTTTTAAAGAAGGGGAAATGAGGCAAAATTACTTGTCTTGCAGCCCAGTCATTCCATGGTGGTCCTCTTGTGATTTTGATGTAAGTTTGTCTGATGGTGCAGCTTTGCTTTCTTTACAGTGTCCCTCACAGTCATATATTTAGACTTATAATAGTATTTGGACAGGTTTTCAATGTTAAGTGTGTTTAAACTTGTTCTCCTATTAAAAACTCAAAGACCTTTTAGAAAAGTGATGGAGCATTTCAAGATGCTGTTGTTAGTTTTGTTGTTGGGAGAATCAGTTTAAAGTGCTGAAAAAATACCATGCTTAGTGACTTACTGATTGAATGACTGATGCTTCTGGTATACTGTGAAGACACTAAAGTCCTCCTGAAGTGGACAGAAGAGTGTTTTTTTAGTGATTGTTTCATGCACCAGCTACACTGCGAACAGGATACTGGGGAGGTATGTGGGTAGGCTTCCTCAAAAGTAAAGAGTCTTTTTAGTCTATTGATCGCCTTTGAGATTTCAATTGAAAAGAGATTTTATTCGTTCTTCGGTATATAACCTCCTTAATGACAGGGACCAAACAGACCCTTGTGTTCAATGAGCAACTTGTGTTCCATAGTTGCTGAGCACACTGTTATGATGCTCACCAGATGAATTATTGATTAAGTTGAAAAAGCGTAAGGGCTTCAAAAATGTTTACTTACATGTGAAATGATGTGCTAATCACTAGCCCTTTTAGCCATTCTTGAAATTAGTTTTTGACCTTTTGAGATGCACAGCAACATCAGCAATTACTGAGCAAATTTGAATTCAAAGTATTTGCAGCTACATTTGCCCTTTTGTGTCACAGTATTCAGTTTTTTTTTTTTCAAAAGAGAAAACAGAAATGGACTCAGATTGGTTTCTTTAATCTAAAAATGACTAGGGGCTAAGATTTTAATAGTCTTAATTTAATTCTATGACAGATTTATCAGATGATATTTATTGTCTAGAACCTTGTTATCCCTACAGGCAATGTACATATCATTGGGAGTATGTTAGAAATCAGAATCTGGGTCCCCACACAAATTAGTAAATCAGAATCTACATTTAGTAAGGTCTCCTATCTTCTAGGATGCATAGACACCGGAATGCTTGAGGGATACTGATGAGGGCTATTGGTTTTATTGTTTTAAACAAATATAAATGCATATCGTTCAACCTTACTAACCTTTTATAATTTTTGCATGTCATAATGACAATAGTTTTTATATTTATTGGTGCATGTTTTACCTATCAGAAAGAAATTATCCTGTTTATTTATTATTGTTGGAAATGGATCATATTAAGAAACAGATTGAATATGATTTTTCTTTCTGCCACATGGGATTCATTAATTGCCTCTTATTACATATAGAAATAGTAATGTATGAAACTTTTATCTTTGAAAGAACTAATGTGATGATTTGTAGTAAGTGAGCAGTATAACCTGCAGTAATAGGTTAAATCTGAGTCTTCCTGTGCATATATTATCATTTCTGTTTTGGGGGGGTGTTGTGGTGGGTTTGGGGGACATACCTGCTCAGGAACTGCTGGTTCTGATGCTCAGGAGGTATTCCTGAGTGTGCCAGGAATCCAAGGAGGGTTGGCTGCCTGCAAGGTAAGTGTTTTATTTTTTTATTTTTTTTTTAATTTTTTTATTTTTACAATTACAAAGATATACAATTAAAAAGTTCATATTTGGGTTTTGGTCATACAGTGTAGCAGCACCCATCCCGCCACCAGTGCCCATCTCCCACCACCAACGTCCCCCGGTTCCCTCCCCCCCCCCCCAGCCCTCCTCCATGGCAGGTTCTTTATTTCTTTCCATTTCTCTATCTTTCTCTTTTCCTTCCTCTCCAGACTATGGATTACAAAACATACATTAAAGGGTTGTCATGTGTATCCTTTTGCCTCTATTTAATGCTCAGTTCTAGGTTGGCATGAGTACCCTCACAATTGTTAGCACACTGTTCCATTTTCTGTCTTACCTAGCCTCTGACTCCCACACGTTTGTGATAATTTCCACCTTTGACAGGACCTCCTGATGTATGTTTCACTTGACCTTGGATATTGGTATCATAATATGTACCTATATATTTATGTTATGCAGATAAATGCAGTCATTCTGTAACTGTCTCTCTCCTTCTGGCTAATTTCGCTCAACATAATCTTCTCCATGTCCATCCATTTGTAGGCAAATTTTATAACTTCATTTTTCCTAACAGCTGCATAGTATTCCATTGTGTAGATGTACCAAAGCTTTAACCTTTTAATTATCTCTCCAATGATTACCATTCCCCTTTGATTATCTTGGAAATTGTATGTATAATGAAATTATTTTTATTTATTTGTTGATTGCTTGTCTTTTTGGGTCACACCCAGTGATGCTCAGGGGTTACTACTGGCTCTGCACTCAGGAATTGCTCCTTGTCGTGCTAGGAGGACCAAATTCAATCTCTGGTCAGCTGCCTGCTAGGCAAACACCATACCTGCTGGACTATGGCTCCAACCCCTAACTAAATTTTTTAAGCAAATATGTACTGAATGAAGTTTTATTTCCTGCTTTGACAAGATCTTGAATAAAGCCAGGGATTTTGAGTGGAGGAACAAAGAAATAGAGGAATAAAACTGCATTTCTTTAAAAGTACGCAATTCAGGGTTGGAGAGATCCTATAGAAGGTAAGATGCTTCCTTGATGAAGCTGACCCTGGTTGACATGAGGCACTGTGTATGGTTCACTGAGCACAATCCGGAACTGTTCACACTCCTGAGATCAGAGACTGGATAAATGACTGAGCACTGCTGGATGGGGCCCAACTTTACTCCCCTCAAATAAATAAGTAGATAAAATTATGTTAAAACCTTTAAAAGTAGACAATTCATTCAGAACATAAATTCATATTACACTTTTTTCATCAATTAATCCAAACAGCCAGACTAAAAATTATTACATTAAATATTATTGCATAAGTTAATTTGTTCTTGGACAGGTTATGCATAAGTATAGAATTCAAATGGTTATATTAAAAGTTAACCTCTTTTTCACCCCGGACCTCTAGCCAGTCAGCTCCTTCCTTCTGGGCAGGTCCTTATACTGCCACTTACAAGCTTGTTTAGAGATAGTCTAGGCATCAGGAAATTCAGTGTGGACATGGCCATGAAGGTGGGCTTTGGGGGCCAGACAGATATTGAACATCAATCCCTGAGCTTTGTAACCTTCGGCAGGATAACTTGATTGTTGAGGTACTCATTGTGCTTTGGTTTTCTCAGTCATAAAATTAGAAGCAGTATTTCTCAGAGTTGCTAAGAACCATGTGATAATCCATCTGAAAATGTACATGCTGAGAACAATACTTAGCATCCAGAATATCATTAGCTAATACTATTTGTAGCTCATTATTAATACTATATGTGGCCATTTGTTGTCTTACATTTCTATATAATTGATTATATATTGTATTTACTATAGCATCTTGCTTTTGTTTTAACCTAACAATTTGTGATTTTTCACTCAATAGTGCAGAAACTAGCTCATTTCATATACTAGCTCTTACATAAAACATGCTGCCACAATATTCTATACTATGGGTATATTTCATTTATTCGGTCTGATAGTGGCAGACTTTTAGAATGTTTCCTGTCTTGTGCTATTATTAAAAATATTGGTGAAATGGCATGTTTATATATATGTATTTTCATATATATGTATATATACATATATATGTAATAGTGTGTGTAGGATAAACTGATATGGTCAAAGTATAAGTTTTAGTTTTGATAAATATTGATGGATTTCTCTCTAGCTAATGATACTCCTGTCAGGTTTAATTAAAAAATTAAAAAAACATGGTTTAGTTAAAATATGGTTATATTTCTGTGTATATATTAAAGTACTCCTACATATTTGGGAATCTGATTGAAAGCTGCTAGGATCTTTGGAACAGGGTGAAAGGTAGAAGCAGAGGATAATATGTGACGCTGGGGATTGAACCTGGGTGGGCTGCATGCAAGGAAGCGCCCCCACTACTGCATTCTCTCTCCAGTCCCAAATGAGATGTATTGAAAGTATTCTAACCATGGAGTATGAAGCAAACTGCCATAATATTCTTTGAGTCCTTAAGCACTAATTAGATACTAAAACAAAGTATCTAATTTTTTTAAAAAAAATTTTTAAATTTTATTTTATTATTATTTTTTCTCCAAATTTTATTATACCACTTTTAGACATACAATTGCAAGATGCTCATGTAGAGTTTTGGTTCTACAGTGTTCCAACACACATCCCTCCACCCAAACCCATCTCCCATCACCAATGTCCCCACCTCCCTCCTCCCGTCTCCCACACCTCAACTACTTGGCGGGTTCTGTATGTCATTTCTCTCCTCTCTATTTCTCCCTCCCGCCTAACTTTCCTACACATCGTAGAATGCAGTACATTAAAGGACATAACTGTTTCCACTAGTTTGATGGACCGCACTTGCGCGCCGCGAGACTTAGGGGCCTCATGGTCAGCATCTGGACAGTGAAGGTGGCGGCTAGTGTGGTGGGCGAGTCTCATCCGGCTGCTTCCGGGACCCCCAGAGGTGATGGGCCCACTCCCAAAATCCATCTGTCCTCCTGGGAGCCCCATGGTCAGCTGAGCCTGAGGAGAGCCGAGTTCCAGCTTCCCCAGCCACGTTTGAAACTCTGCATGCTATGGCTGGTCACCCCAGGGCAGCTCCTGGGCGGGCTCAGTTTTATTTTTATCTTTGGAAAATAAGACCAAAATCAAGTGATTTGAAGCACATGATCTTATTTTATTTCTGTTTTTAAATAACTCAAACTGTTTGCAATTCCCCTAATCTATTTTATATTTTTTTAAGTTATTCATTCTTGACGTTTTTGCAGAATGCATGCTCTTCCAACCACAACTGTTGTCTGTGGTAAGAATTACAGTTATCGTTGTGATACACATTTTAATTCATTTAGCAGATGATTACTAGGTTATTTCTGGATATTCAGATGAGCTGAGAAATTGAAAGAGAAATAGGGATAGGTTTGCTTTTCAAGAGACATGTGGACACATTGCCAATTTTAGTCATTGGCAGCAGTATTTCTGTTTTGAACATGGTACCTGGTCAAGGAGGTATGCAGTCAGTGGACCTACTTCTCCCAACATGGACTCTGGTGTGTCCTGTGGTGCCCAAGTATGACTGTTGTTGGGGGATACCCCAAGACCACTGAAGGTGTTCCTTTACTTTGGGAACCAATAGATAGACAAGAATCAGCTGGGGAAGTATAGGAACTCTCAGCCTCCCTGTTGCAGAGACCAAAATAGTTCATGCTCCAGACTTTATCAATGTGGTAATCTTCTTTTTTGTTCCTTTGTTTTCCCAACAATAGGCACAGCTTATATAGAGCTCACTATGTCCTAGGACTTTTTGTCAATTAACTGTTCATGGTTACAGTACCAATGAAATAGATGAAACAAATGGAAGAACATTTGTTCTTTGTGTGGAAGTTTTCCTCATAGAAGAGCTTCCATATGAGACACAAACTCACATGTACGAATTGGTGAATGGGAGATTCTTACAGGTCTTTGTTTGATTGCACACAGGCCTTCCTTACTCACTATGTTATTCTGTCAACTAAAAATTAAAGTACTGTACCAATGTAAGGAGCCCTCATTTTTGTCTGGCACCGTTGTTTTTCTAAATAAGGGATCATTAGTACTTCAACTATCTGTAATGTAATTACGATCAATTTTAGTGTTGCTAATGAGTTGCAATATCTCCTCACATTATCTTTATTACTTCTCTGAGAGCTGAAACTGAATTCATTGACAAGTTGTCAGAATCTTCTTTTAACTTTTCAGTGATCAGCAATACCATTCAGCATCTTTCATCAGTGTCTGGTGGGGCTGGAGCGTTTAAATTGCAACCTCACTCTCCCTTCTGCTCTCTCTCCCTCCCCAGCTTGTGTCTTCCTGAGTGATATTGATTTTTGCCTTCATTAATTCTTCCTATCACCACCAATTCTCTTCATCCTTTGTGTTCAACTTCTTTAAAGTGTTTGATAGACTTATTCTATATTTGTTGGTTCCTCACTTTTAATGATGCAATGATGATTCATTGTATTTTCTGTAACATGTATTTTCCTCAACCCTCTTTTCTGGGTAATTTAATTCTCTAGAAGGAGATACAATTTTTTGTTGTTTATATGTATGTATGTATGTATGTATGTATGTATGTATGTATGTATGTATGTATGTATCTGTCTATCTATCTACCTATAAAAATTTTGTTCCCAGTTGTTTCAGGCTAGGTTGGAGAGTGGTATAGAGGACCCCAGACTTGGGAACTTACTAAGACTGTCAGGACCTGCACTCTGTACAGTCACTCTGTTGTCCTTTTTATCTATCCTAACACTTCTGCCAGCTCTAAACAAGACCATGAGGAAGCAGTGCCCACAGTGTTGGTTCCCCTGTGACTGGCTCCCCTGGCCTTGGTCTGTCATAAGAGAGTAGTGGGTTTCATCCTTTGCTAGACAGCCTGGGCTTTGAGGTAGGCAACTAGTATTTACTATTGCGAACCTTCCACCCACCCCACCAAGTTAATTACTATCTATACTGAACAGCCTAGGAAATAGAATACCGAGAGGTTAAGAATCTTGTAGAGAACACACAGCCTCTAAGTGGATATCCCTGTCTGTGGGACTTTATAGTCGATCTTATTTCCTCTCCTTGTCCTTCTGTTAAATGAACTTGGGTACATTTTATACTTTTGTTGTTTATATTTGAAATAAATCTTTTGTGTCTTAATTAGAGGATGTCTTAGGTATTCCCTATTGCAGTATCTAAGTACTATTGCCTCATGCTCCCTAGAGTCATACTAGTCTCCCTCTTTGACTCATTAATAATCATTTCCTTTGTTCATTGTATTAGTCAAGTAACTGGTGAATCCTGTTTCTCAGCTTCCTGCCACATTGAGAGCTGCATGAAATTAATTATCCTGGGCTGCTCTGCTACTCTAATGACATAGAAATAAGGTTATTGATTATTTTTCTTTCCATGAATTAAACTTAAGTGCTTACAGGACTTTTGCTTCTATTTTTTTATCAGACCCGTCTTGTTTGTGTAGAGTCTATTATAATTATATAGAAATATCATTAATTAATCATGTAGACTGTAGGTTGGGAAAAGACTGACTGTTGAGAAATAAATTTAGCACACTTTTCACTTTCAAAAAAATACTTACAATGAGTTTCATTATTTCATACATAGTTTTAGATCACATGTCTAAAGTAATTTTTATTTCTGTAATTCTGTTTTAGAATAAGGTTTTGAGGTAGACAGGTAGATAGGGAAGGACCCCCTGGCAATGGAATTCTGAGAAGTTATAAAACCATCTAGCCTTAAGACTGTCAGACCTACCTTGTGGAATCAGGAACTAAGGACTGATAAGGCCTTTACCTGGAGCCAGCACAGACCAGAGAAGACTGGACCCCCATTCCTCCCCACCCCCTTTGAGAGAAGCACCAGTAGGAACAAAGGTCAAGAAAGGAATTTCAAAGACCATCAGCTAATCCCAACTCTGCCCCCTCCCTCCCATCCTTGGCAATCTAGCAATGTACTCTATCTTAATAGTATTACTGAATGCAATTCAATGATTACTAGTGAAGTTAGCAGTTTTTACATGTATATTAACTTTTATACTTATTTTAAAGTTTTTAATTTTTTTTACCCACTTATGTCTAGTATATTTCTTACAGTTTGTAAAGGATAGTCATATATGAAGAGTTTTGGACCCATTTCCATATTTTAAAAAATTGTTACCTTTTCAAAATAATTTTTGATGTTTATATGTTTACTATTATTTTATATAGTTTGATGTTTATATGATTTGAACTTTATATCAAGTTTATATTTGAACTTGTATCTCTTGTCTTCCCTTTGTTCATCGATTTGCTTGAGCGGGCACAAGTAACATCTCCATACATCCTATTGCAAGCAAGTATAGCCCAAGGGTATCTGTTTGATCCAGGAACAGGAAGAGCCTCAAACCATTCCTTTAGGACATGGGAATGAGGTCCATAATTGTTACTGGTTTTGGCATATCAAATAAAACATGGGTAGCTTGCCAGGTTCTGCTGTGTAGGTGGTATACTTTCAGTAGTAGGCTCTCATCTCGAGCATTTACTGATGAAACTCAACAGGGAAAGATCAGGTTTTCTCTTGGGTGGAGCTCTGAGGAGCTATAGAGTCTGGATGTTGAGAATAACTGACCTCATGGTGTGGAGGTTCCTCTGCTTCTTGCTAGGCTCACTGGGATGATGGGCCATGGCTAGAACCTGCCTAGAACTGTATAGAGTGTATAAATGTGAAAGATCCTGGGAAGAACCTGATCCTAACATCCAGTACTATCTAAGACTGTCTTATATAGGCAGTCTTAGATAGAACTTTATATTTGTATACTATTATTTTTGAGTGTATAATATATAATTGAATATGTAATTTATTATGTTAAATAAGTTTAACATAATTTACTAATTTTAATTTTTACATTGAAGTAGAGTATACAAAATTGATTTTCATATTATTCCTGGTAAACCCACAAAGCAATAATTCTTGGTGGTTTTCCAAGTTTTACTTTTTAAATCAAGACAAGTCAGTAGGTATAGTCATGGAGAGAAGACAGAAGAGAACAAACAAATCAGTTGTCAGTATCCATGGCTTCTGATCTTATTTTGACTATGAAACAGAGCTGTTCAATGTATACCTGCTACAAGATTATTTAAGCACAACAGAGAAATGTAAACAGCAACAATCAGATATGGAACAACAATGGCAGACTTGTCCATTCAAACTGTGGTTTCTTCCTTTAAGTTCATTTGCTAAAGATAAAATTTACACTGAAAACTTACACTTTGACAAAGTCCAATTTCGTTGTCTGGTAATTCTCTTCATTCTCCATTAGATTTTTAGCACTGATACTTAGAACTCTACCAGTCAAAGGTCAGCTATGAGTTTTATGGTAACATTTTATAAAATGTATACCTTTTTCAAAATTCTTTTCTTCAAAGAACTGATAACTGGCTCTTTACGATAAGGTTGAGTAAGATGAAATACTGCAAACCACTGAAACACTGGCAAGCCGGTAAGAAACTATTGGACCTAACATTGTGAACCTCAGAATCCAATAGGCCATTAAAAGGGAGAGGCCCATTTATTTGTAATCAAAGAAAAACAATTTTGGCTACAGAAATTCAGGTAGAAGCTTAAAATGTACCCCAAGGATTGGTAAAAGGTAGGGGTCTTTTGGGGGAAGAAAAGAAGAGATAAATGGTTAAGAAAGAACAGTTGATTGCTTCTTAGCCTTACGGATTAGATCAAGTGAAGAAAGAACAGTTGATTAGTATTAACAAGCTTAAGTGTTTCTCGACAGTACATAATTGGATATTAATTCTGTCCTTTGGTAAAAGTCCTGCACCAGCAGTCCTCATGACCCGACATCAGTTTTCTGCTCATTTCTTCTTAAACGGCAGCTCATGAACAATTGCTGTCTTAGCCCAGCTCAAACACCAACTTTCGACAGTATACCAGTTAGAAGTAGGTGCTTTTCAGTGTTTTGGACCTCTTTAGCACATTGCCTGCAAGGGTTTTATTTGTTTAATATAAGTTAATCTTATATGAAGAAAAGCCTGTATTTATAAACTTTCCTTCCTTCCTTGGTTTTCTCTCAGCATTTCAAAATAGGTTTTCATATGTTTTTAAAAGTGTCTTAAACAAGTATTATGGACTATTTTTTTTTTTTTTTGCTTTTTGGGTCACACCCGGCGATGCTCAGGGGTTACTCCTGGCTCTGCACTCAGGAATTACTCCTGGCAGTGCTCGGGGACCATATGGGGTGCCGGGGATTGAACCTGGGCCGGCATGGGCCAGCCGTGTGCAAGGCAAACGCCCTACCTGCTGGGCTATCGCTCCGGCCCCATATGGACTATTTTAAAAGAGCACTTCTTTTTGAAAGCTCATGTTGACTCATGAGGACATCTTGTTTTAGTGATTTTTCCAGTGAGGTAAGGCTGACAAGGTCAACAAGTGCCTGTACAAGAAGGTTTGAAAGGCTCTGGCAGCTGGCCATGTCCCCAGGCCTACCTAGACCAGCAGTAGTACTGGAGGCCAGTTTTAACTAAATGTATGCATTTTGTTAGCCAGATGTGATCAGATTTATTATTCAATTACTTCATATCTTTTATCATCGGAGAAAAATTCAGTCCTCCTCCCTAGGAGCAGGGCACAGAGTGTGCATCTAGCAGATTCAGATCAGAAGTGCCCCATGTAAGCTTCCAGGTATTTTAGAAGGAGCTTTAAGACTTAAGAGAGATGGTTGGAAAAAGAAACAGTCTGCAGGCCACTATTCCTAGTTATAAGGTTTGGTTTAAGAGAAAACTGCAAGGAAAATGGTACTGATTCTGCTTCAGTTCTGACTTTTTGTTGCAGAAGAAGGGTAGGAGAGGACTCAAGGAGACTTGGTTTCAATTTAAGCAGCTTGGTCTCATTCGCTACTATGTTTTAGATCCTACGAATGTTCAGGCATTGTTTGCCCCTTTTTAATAACCTAAATGGAAAAATTACTGACAACAGTGGCCTCCCATTGGTGATTTATTTGAGGCGGAGAGGAGAGAGAGGCGGCCTCTTTTCCCCAATAGCCCCTGCTGCCCTGGGACTGGCTGAGAAGGTAGGGCTGATAAAGTCTGCAGTGAACTGCAGTGTAGCCAGGACCAGAGCCCAGCCAGCCCCATTAGGTGGCCATCAAGCCACATATGGTGCCCACTTGAGCTTCTTGGCATAGATAGAGAGCAATCCCCACCACCCGATTTCTCAGGGAGCCGGGGACTCTGAGTGGAGTGAAGAATTGCTTTTTGCAGGAAGAGAAAGCTAGTCTTAGATCTTACTCAGGGTTTCCATATCCTTGTCCTTCTCACAGAAAAAGAATTTCAGGAGTAGATCAGCAATGAAGTGAAAACAGATTTTATCTGGAGACTTTTTGAAAAAAAGGGAAGGAGGGAGGGAAAGAGTGAGAGTAAAGCAAACGAGAGAATTTGGGCTTCTCCAAGGACAGAAAGTGCCCTAGTACACATCTCAAGGGGAAGATGAGAGTGATACATGTGCTGGGCATCACCTGTGCTTTACCATGTGGACACAAACAGCACATGGGTTTGGCCAGCATATGTGTGTGCTTCTTTATTCAAGTTGGCTTTTATAGCGTTTCTGTCAAGCTGCCCCATATGGAACTTGTACTAGGTAAGAGATTGTTGCAATGGTAGTAGAGTTGGGAGTGGTTGATGGTCTTTGAAATTCCTGTACTTGGCCTTTGTTCATGTTGAAGCTTCTCTTGGAGGTGGGGTGGGGAGCGTGTGTTCAATCCTCTCTGGGTCTGTTGGCATCAGGTGAAATCTTACCAGGCCTTAGATCCTGTGTCTGCAAGGTGGGCTTTTTGCAACCTTGGCATATTGGTTTTATTACTTCCTAAGAATTCTGTTACCATGGGGCCTTTTCCTGTCTACTTCCTACAGCAATTATCACAGTGGAATTCTTTGTGGGCAGGTGTGGACCAGAGTGCTGGTGATTTAACTGGGGTTGATGGCATATAGGGCACGTGCTTAACCTCTGTGCTCTCTCTCGCCAGCACACTAATCTTAAGCCCATAAGTTTACTTTAGAAATACAGAAGGTGTTTATTAAGAGTTTCATAATCTTTTTATTTTTTAGTGAAGCAAGTGAGGTAAAGAAAGAATTTTACCTGGAGAAGTGGAAAGACAGGATGATACATACACGTTCAAAAGAGATCATGGGCTTTTCTAGAGTGGGGAAAGCATGTTTTTTTTTGAGTGTAAAATTATTCAATAATTGTGTAAAGCCCTGCAGAGTTTGATTAATAGAATTTACAGCAGGCAAGTCAGGCAAAGAACAAATTTCATGGAAAAACTTCTAAAGCAAAGTTGTTGGAAATTTAAATTAGATTTGAGTGTGACGGATCAGCTGCTGAGAAAATGCAATAGTGCTTCACTGTTGAATTTTATAGGCATCTGCCTAGAATTAATATTGTTTTTCTGATATAGTGGGGTACTAATTTTGAGTTCTGAGTCCAAATATGTACATTTTACAGATGGGATCATTTTACCCAATAAATGAAAATAATGTGACTAACAGATTAGTGTTTAGTTAAGAATATTTACCAGCTGAACTCCATGGAATCTTTGGAGTGTTTTCCACTAAAGAAAAGCACATTTTTAAGAATCAAGGAGAAAAACATTAAGATGAAAATATTGAGTTATTTATATGTGGGAACCATGCATGTAATTTTTTGTATTTTGTGATTTTATACATATATAACATTTATGTACATGTGTACATATGCATGTTTTAGGCAGGAGAAATGTTCTGCCAAAGAAGTAGGTCTCTTGAGTCCTCATGAAATTATGTTGTTGTTCCTTCTTCGAGTTGACTTGCCAGTTAGATTACAGGTTGCCTAACTCTTATGTATTTTGGCAAGTGATGCAGGGCACTTGAATGAAGGCAGTGCTATAGTTGAAAGCAGTGCTATAGTTTTCCTGCTCCACACTGTATCACTGTCTTCCGTTCATCATCGATTTACTCGAGTGGGCACCAGTAACATCTCCATATGTTCTGTCTCATGCAAGTAGAACCCAAGGGCACCTGCTTGCTCCAGGAATATAAAGAGCCTCAAACCATTCCATCAGGTCATGGGAATGAGGTCTATAATTATTACTGGTATTTGGCATATCAAATACGACACGGGTAGCTTGCCAGGCTCTGCCGTGCAGGTGGGATACTCTTGTAGTCATCTCTAAATCCAGCATTTATTGATGAACTGTGCGGCCGCATGCGGCCCTGGGCTGTGATAGGCTGGTCTGCTGGGTGGAGTTCTGACGAGGGGGAAGTCCAGATGTGGAAAATGGAGGCCTTCATGGAGTGGTGGGTTGTCTGGCTTGTTGCGAGGTTCTGCTGGGGTGGCGGGCCAGGGCTAGAACCCGCCATCCCTCCCAGGCGCCTCATGAGTGGCTGGGCACAGGGAGAGTCAGTAACAGCTCTGCCCCATGTCTGTGAGTCCTGCTCCACAACCTCCAGTTAGTCGGGAAATGCCTGGAAGAATTAGGACTGGCAACCCTTCTTCCATGAGCACTTGGAAGTTATCAGACTACATAAGTTCAATTGATGTACAGGGCATGTGAACTGATTCCCATCATCCATGTTCTTAGGGAGCCATGCTGAAGTGAGGAATTTACCCTTTAATGTATGTTCTGTAATCCGTAGTCTGGAGGGGAAGGAAAAGAGAAAGAGAGAGAAAGGGAAAGAAATAAAGAATCTGCCATGGAGCAGGGCTGGGGGAGGGAGAGGGAACCGGGGATGTTGGTGGTGGGAGATGGGCACTGGTGGCGGGATGGGTGCTGGAACACTGTATGACCAAAACCCAAATATGAACTTTTTAATTGTATATCTTTGTAATTGTAAAAATAAAAAAATTAAAAAAAAAAGAAAAATAAAAGTTAGTCTTAACTTCTGCACAGGTTTTTCGGGATCATTTTTTTTTCCTGCAAAAAAAAGAATTTCAGGAGGTGATGAATAGTGACAAATGGTTACAAACAGTAAAGTAACATGGTTTTATATAGAGAAATATGAGGGAGAGTGAGAGAGCAAGAGACAGAGACAGAAAGAGAGAGAAAACAGAAACAGAGAGAGAAATAGAGAGAACAAACATGCTCTCTCTAGAGTATACTTGTTACGGGGCCCTCTAGATGCATCAGAGAAAGAAAGGAGGAGAGATCAGTTGCTAGGGCCTAAGATTCTACTTTTTTTGTTTGTTTCTGGGCCATGCCCAGTGATGCTTAGGGTACTTCCGGTCTCTAGACTCAGGAATTACTCCTGGCAGTACTCTGGGGAATCATGGGGTGCCAGTGCTCAGATGCAATTGGTAATGTGCAAGTTAAGTACGTTATCTGCTGAATCTCCAGCCTCAGCCAAGATTCTACTTTTATTAAGGGCTAAGCAGAGAGGATTTTGGGTTTCCAAGGGCTTGCTATTTATTAGTAAGTTTATATGCTTAGAATTGTAATTTAGAACATGATTTAGTGGGGGCTGGAGCAATAGCCCAGCGGTAGGGCGTTGCCTTGCACCTGGCCAGCCTGTGCCAACCCGGGTTCGATATGGGTATGGTCCCCTGAGCACCACCAGGAGTAATTCCTGAGTGCAGAGCCAGAAGTAACCCCTGAGCATTGCCGGGTGTGACCCAAAAAAAGCAAAAAAAAACAAACAAATCGTGATTCAGAGCTTGAGAATATATATGGAATAATCAAAAAGAAAGAAAGAAAGAAAAAGGGAAGAAATAAACTGGTTAGTTATCTAAATCAACCAGGATATGTTAAACATAGGAGCCATTGTTTTACTGGAGGAGTTGGCCTGGCTCTTATCTGGCCTGACTGCCCCTGTGTTTGTTTTCTGAAGTGGATTCCTTCTCAACAAAGCTTAAGTCAGGCACTTGCATTACACAAAGAAAAGTCAACTCTTTGTGTTTATACCACAGTATTCTCCCTAAGAATCAGATACCTTTTTGTCATTTCCATGGGGTATTTTTGGGACATGTGGAATGATGTACCTCTCATCAGCAGGTAGGGTGGTTCAGTGAACACTGTAAATTATCAGTTGAGGCCTTGGGAACATTGCTAAATGAATGCTCTCAGCCTGCAAATTTTTGTCAAGAAAGAACTTTTCTTTACAAGTCACTATAACTATCCATACATAATCATAAAATGTATATAGACTCCTTCAGAAATATCTGGTTTGTTTTAAATATATAAATATATTTGTATTTAAAAATATAAATATATATTTGTATTTATAATATATATTATATATTTGTATATGTATAATATATATAATATATATAATGTATAATATATAATTATATATATAATATATATATAACATATATATATAATATATATCCCATTGGGGCCATGTGAACTACAGTATCAATCTTGTTCATCTCTGTATGTTCAGCTCCCAGTATAAGACATTCATACATTGTAGATATTCAATAAAACACTTTTATTGAGAGAATAAGTGGATGTAAAATTAGGTATCTTGAGATTGCAATAAAGCAGTGAGACCTAATTTTATTGGTTGGTGACCTCAAGGAAGTCACTGTAGCAAGGATTTCCCCTGTAATTAATTGTATTTGATCTTCATAAGATTCCGTGCTGAAGCCTCAGTCAGGAGCCAGGCTGTGTTGTGGTCACAATCACAGTTTCATTGACTTTACTCCATAGTGCAGAGTCCACTGAAGAGTAAACCGTCCCCAAAGGAATTAAGAGCTGAATTCAGAATTAAAAACTAAAAGACTCTTTCTTCAGGGACTAGTCCTTTATCTAATCTTTTCTCTAAAAGCTGAACATAAGAATGGTTGAACCCTTACTCAGAAGTCTTTGTTTAGATTCATAGATAAAATCAAATGCATCTTATGGGATAGCCCATGAGGGAATTTATAGAACCCTTTGGAACCCACCAGCTTGCATCCTAGCTTTTCTAAGAATGGAAAAGATTTTTCCTGTGTCTTTTTTTTTCCTACAAAAACTGCTCCTTGTGATTTCAGACAATATGATTACTTTGAGGACATAAGTCTGCCATCTTCTAGCCTACTGGCTTGCTGCCAATAAAGCTCTGTTTTGTCTTTGTTTTGAGACCACAGCAACATAACAAAACTCAGAGCTTACTCTTGACTCTATCTCTCCTAGTGGTGCTCGCTGGTCTATATGGGGTGCTAGGGATCAAACACGCAATGCAGGTGCTCCACCTGTTTGTTGTACTGTAGCTCGGCCCCAATAAAGCTCTTTCATGACCTGTCACTATACAGGTCATGTACAGGTTAGTTGATTGGTTCTTGAGTAGCATTGGAACTTCAGGAGTTACAAAGTGGACTTTCAGAGTTACAGTCTGGCTACCAGCCCTTAACATGGTGACTCTGTGACCCAGACGACTTCAGTGGTTACTTGTCCAAAGTTATACAACTGTTGTGTGATTGAACAAGGCTTGGAAATTAGGCTTGCTGACTTTCAAATTCCATTCTTTTTACCAACATACACTGCTGTCTTTTTTTGAGGGGGAAGCACACCCAGCTCTACTCAGGGGTTACTCATGGGTCTGTGCTCAGGGATCATTCCTGACAGGCTCAGGAGACCATATGATATGCCAAGTATCGAACCCAGGTTGGCCACATTCAAGGCATGTGCCCTATTGGGTGTACTATTACTCTGGCTTCAAATGTGCCTTTCTTAAGGAAATTAATTTTCTCCCAAATAAATCTTGACCGTAAGAAAGGGAATAATATTATTATTATATTAAGGCTTGTTATTAATTGGCATAGTCATTTGTCTAGACCTGAAACAAGTGTGGCACCACCCTAGTGTGGCACCATCCTACATCTACACCTAGAAGCTGATTTGTTGATCTTTGTTGACCCACCCTGAAGATAGAATTACTTTTTGTATATATCTATATCTATCTATCTATCTATCTATCTATCTATCTATCTATCTATCTATCTATCTATCTATCTATCTATCTATCTATCTATCTATCTATCTATCTATCTATCTATCTATCTATCTATCTATCTATCTATCTATCTATCTATCTATCTATCTATCTCTATCGAGAGACTAGCCTATCACAGCCCGCAAGTGGCTGTGCGGTTCATCAATAAATGCTGGACTTAGAGATGACTACAAGAGTATGTTACCTGCACAGCAGAGCCTGGCAAGCTACCCGTGTTGTATTTGATATGCCAAATACCAGTAACAATTATAGACCTCATTCCGGAATGGATTGAGGATCTTTATGTTCCTGGAGCCAGCAGATGCCCTTGGGCTCTACTAGCATGAGACAGGACATATGGAAATGTTACTGGGGCCCGCTCGAGCAAATCGACGATGAACGGGAAGATACTGATACTGATTAATTGGTGAGTTTATATGCTTAGAATTAGAATCTCGAGGCATGATTTAAGTCACTTTTTTACATGTAGCCAAGCTGATTTCCTCACACAGGGAACAGTAATTATTATGATGGTAATGTAAAGTGGTGCATATAAATAGCACTCAGAGAGGCATAAAGCATTATATAAAGATATAATGGCATTATTACTGACTCCCACTTTCTGAGTTTGTCTTATGTAGATTTTTTAAACATATAACAAGCATCAATATTCTTGGGAAAAGAAAGTAAACACTTAAATGATCTTGTAACATTTAGCTGTCTTGCTTACTATATCTTACATTAAAAATTTTATTAGTAGACTCTTTTTTAGTTTTATTAGATCTAAATATGTTAAGTTTTAACCAAATTTACTTTGTTGAAGCCTTCTAACCTTTTTAATCCTCTTCTTTACGACCTTTTAATTAAGCATTTCAGAATATTGTCTCTTAAAAGTGAGTGTCCCAAAGAGCGCTACTGGATAATACAGACCCATATATCATTGCAAATTCAGGGAGCTGCGTAGCATCCCCCTCAGCTTATGGGAAGTGTGTTTAAGTTATTGTGTGTTGTCATTGGCCAAATTAAGAGTAGCATCCCTCTTCATTTCTAAGTGTAAAGAGAAGGGAATTTTCATTGCAGGTGAGCTAAATTACTTGTCCTGGCCTCCTGTCTCCAAAAACTTGGTGTGATGTAGTTGTCAATGTTGTCTCATATTTTGGGATCCTTCTATTTTATTTTTTTATTAGGGTAGCATTTTAAAATTGCTTTGTATCAATTTAAGAACAGCGCCATGCCTATGCAAATGTATATCCTACCTCATCCCCAGCACCCGTTGGTCTAGTTTACCTGTCAGCATCTGATTAACTTCTTTACTTGCCCCTCTCCTTTCCTAGCTCATTTCCATTTGATAACCATAATACATCCTGTTAGTGAGAAAGTGGGTTTTTCCTGCATTGGTGAATTCTTGAGAATTGTATGGAAGATTTGATACAAAACTTGGAAGATTAAAGATTAAGAGCTTGTCAGAGAGTTTAAGTAGGTGGGTCTGGGGCCCTCCCCAGTGTTCAGGCCTCTTCTTGACCTGTGAATGAGGTCACTTGTGTTTCCTCACATTGCTGGTCTTGTGAATAACCTCTCTGTCTCTTCCCATGCAGTCTACTCATATCCCGTGAATGACATCCAGGCTTCATCCTGCATTGCTCTCTATCATGTGTACACCTTCCTTAGTCTCTGGCCATGACCTCAGGAGTGTGGGTGAGATCCCTGTGCTCTATCTGTCATTGGGCCTCCCAGCTCTACTTCATCAGTTCCTGTCAACCTATCTCAGCTTTCTTAGTCTCCAGCTATGGCAACATCATGTCCTTTGGGGAGACACCTGTGTTCAGTAACTGTCCCTGCCTTGGCAGCCAAGTTCTATCTGAATTTGAGCAGCTTTCCTGGATATCTGAATTTTGCCTGTACTTGGCCTCTGGTATGGACCTATTAGGCCTGCCTGTACTTTTTACCTGGTCCTGCAGTCTGTGGAGGAAGGAGAGAGAGAAAGAGAAAGATAGATAGATAGATAGAGAGAGAGAGAGAGAGAGAGAGAGAGAGAACCGCCCCTGACCCCCATGGTCAGGTGGAGCTGGGGTCTTCATATACATACACACACACATAATATATGTGTATATGTGAAATAATTAAATTTTTGTTATTGAATCACCATGAGATCCACAAAGTGTTTCATAATTGGGTCTCAGTCATTTGAAGTTCCTTCCCTTCATCAGTGTACATCTCCTACCCCCAATGACCCCAGCTTCCCTCCTGTCACCACCTCCAGCCCCTGGCCAGCCTATACGGCAGGCACTTTTCTTATCTTTCTCCCTCTTTCCCTTTGGACATTATGGTTTGCAATATAGGTATTGAAATATTTGTCCCGTTAGCTACTTTCATTAGTTCTTGTCCAGAGTGATCATTCCCAGCTATCATTGTCATAGTGGTACCTTTTCTTTCCTAACTACTTCCCGCCTCCAACAGTGGATCTACTGCCGTATCCTACCCCCCAGCAATCCCATTATCTATTCTGACTGACTACCTGTTCAGTGACTAGATTAAAGTGAAAGATTGAATTCACCTGGTGCTCTACCCTTTCACTCCCACTGCACCAATCCTGCATCTAAGAACTTTCACTTTTTATTGGTTGTTAATTTTCTTTGTTTCTTTATCTTACTATATTGGTGAGATTATATGGTTTTTCTTTTCCTCTCTTTGACTAATTTTACTCAGGATAATCCCTTCCCTCAAGGTCCATCCCTGTTGTCACAAATGGTAGTATATATCACTGTATCACTGTATCACTGTCTTCCCGTTTATCATTGATTTGCTCGAGTGGGCACTAGTAACATCTCCATATGTCCTGTCTCATGCAAGTAGAGCCCAAGGGCACCTGCTTGCTCCAGGAACATAAAGAGCCTCAAACCATTCCATCAGGTCATGGGAATAAGGTCTATAATTGTTACTGGTATTTGGCATATCAAATTTGACACGGGTAGCTTGCCAGGCTCTACTGTGTGGGTAGCATACTCTTGGAGTCATCTCTAAATATATATTAAATTATATATAAGTATATATATAATTGGGAGTACCAGTGGAGAAGATGGGTGAGCAGTGGAGCCTTGATTCCGGCCTCCTCTTAAGTCCCAGGAGAAGATGGCTGCAGGCCCAGGCAGCCAGGTGGAGTCGGTGGATCTCTGAAGTGTTAGTCCACCTCCCTGTTCTGTGTTCAAGCCCCCAGGGAAAGTATGGCAGTGGAGGATGACCAGGTCCGAGCTGCTGAAGCATGGTCCATTTACCAGTGTGACATTTCTAGAAAGCAGTAAGCTGATTCTCCAGTGGTAAGCAGGGGACTACTAAGAATTGGGACCTGCAGGCCAATGTATCCCTGAGGAAAAGTCCACAAGAACAATTCAAGAAACCAGTAAGAAACAAGGGGCAGAGCGCTGTGAGACAAAAGCACAGCAGGCTTTCGGAAGGCTGGAGATCCTTCCCGCAAGGCCAGGATCGTGCCTGTTTGCCCTAGTCCATGTCACACAAATAACATTTCACTTTGAGTCAAGAAAGCAGAGGAAAAAAGATGGCTCATTTGAACCTGAGCCCCAGCTATGTACTTCAGACTGTAGCTCCGTATCTATTCTTTACCTAAACACAATTCCTGCCCAGAACCACGGTGCCAAGAAAACATGGTGGTCCTAGAGAGAAAATGGTTTAAGGGGGTAACATTCCATTTGGGTACACTGCAGACATTGCACCCCCCAGTCTGGAGAATGCAGCTGGGTTTGTGCCAGGGAGGCCGCCCACCCTGGGAAAGGGGACCAACGTCTTCCCTAAGGGGCCGTTCATCCTGGGGAAGGAAGTCTGACTGAGCGCCATGGAGCCAGTGGCTCTTGCGAAAGGAGAAGGGTTCATACCCAGAGGGCCTGAAGGAGTAGAGCCCAGGGGCCCTGGAGCTGACCTGGGGAAAGTAACTTGACCAGGGCCTAGTGGGCCAGTAGACCTTGGAAAGGTAGCTGGACTTGGACCTTGTAAGCCAGTGGCCCTTGTGAAATTAGCTGGACTGGGCCCTACTGGCCCAGGAGCTCTTGGGAACATTGCTGAACTGGAGCCCTGGAGGCCAGCAGACCTTTGGAAAGTAGCTGGGTTTGAAGACAATGTTCCAGAAGACTGAGAGAAGGTACTTGGGTTCAGTCCCCTGGACCTGTCCCTCTTGGAAAGGGATTAGCATTTATTCCCATTGGGCCAGCTGGCCTTGGGAAATGAGCTGAATTAGGGGCCATGGGGCCAGGAGCCCTTGACATGGGGAGATGGATTTGGCCCCGAAAGGCCAATTCCCCGAGAACCAGGTCCAGAGACTTGCAGACATGGGACAGAGCTGCTACTGGCTCTCCCTGTGACCAACCGCTCATGAGGCGCCCGGGAGGGATGGTGGGTTCTAGCCCTGGCCCACCATCCCAGCAGAGCTCGCAACAAGCCAGAAGACCCCCCACTGCATGAGGGCCTCCATTTTCCACATCCGGACTTCTCTCTCGTCAGACCTCCACCCAGCAGACCAGCCTATCAGCGCCTGGCTCACGCAGCCGCTTGCGGCTCGCGCGGTTCATCAATAAGTGCTGGACTTAGAGGTGCCTACAAGAGTATGCTACCTGCACGGCAGAGCCTGGCAAGCTACCCGTGTTGTATTTGATATATGCCAAATACCAATAACAATTATAGACCTCATTCCGGAATGGATTGGGGCTCTTTATGTTCCTGGAGCAAGCAGATGCCTTGGGCTCTACTAGCATGAGACAGGACATATGGAGATGTTACTGGGGCCCGCTCGAGCAAATCGATGATGAACGGGAAGACAGTGATACAGTGATACAGTGATATATATAATTTGTTTAAAAGGGTAAATATATAATATATCAATATATAATATATTAAATATACAATATATTAAAATATATATTATTTAAAACAAATATATATTTGTTTAAAAGTGTTGAGTAATACTCCAACTTCTGTGTATACAATATCTTCTTATTCATTCATCAGTTGATGGGCTAAACTTAATTTGTGTGTGTGTGCGTGTGTGTATGTGTGTGTGTATATATGTGTGTGTGCATGTGTCTATGTGTGTGTGTGGCATGTGTGTGTGTGTGTGTGTATAGGGGTAGTGGTGGTGGTGGTGATAATGGTGCTGGTGCCTTCCAAGCAGTGCTCAGGAGGCCCAGGAGGCTCAATGATGATTTTTGTCCTCAAGTGGCCACTCCTGGCAGTAAGGAGTCACTCCTGGCTATAGGGACCACGTGGTGCTAGGAATTGACCGAATCAGGTTCATGCTTGGCATGTGCCCTAACTGCTGTACTATCACCCAGACTCTAAGCTCGATGTTTCATATATATATATTTTTATTCTCCAGTCATGACTGTTGGGTGTCTGTTGGGACATGCTACTCATTAGGATTACCCTGATTTTATGTCTCTCTACTCCACATTGTTCCAGATGGGACATAATAGATTTTCACAGTGCTCTGACTTTTTTCTGGCAGTGTTTAAAATAGTTTAATGTAAAAGATTAGAAAAAAAAATTATTTCAGTGGCATTTGGAAGCAAAATTCTCATCAAATTAAAAAAAATACCTAGCATATTTTCCTCAGACCTCATCTTATCCCTCATTGTTTAAATATGACCCTTCTTAACCAAGGGCAAACATGCTATGCCTTTCTCTTCCTCTCCTGGTTGGACATAAAGGCTGTTATTGTTGATTGTCTTGCATTGGGTCTGTTGGAAATGGAAGTTTCATTTGTGTAGAATACTTTCATTATGGGATAATGTGTTACTTTAATTTTAAACTTTTAAAAGCACTAGGAAGACATTTACATTTATTCCTGATTTTCCCTTTTTCAGAGTTTTAGAGAGGGAGGATTCCTTAGAAAATAGATCATTTGAAATAACTATTCCTTGGTAAGCCATTAAAGATCAGAAAAGACACAGAAAGCAGGCATTATAGTCCTGAAAGCCTTTGTCAAGTTGCATATATGTGACAGCTGAAAGTTAGATAAGTAACTTTTATAGATAAGTCAGAATGTTAATCTTTGAAAATAATAAATTATTGAATTTATGAACTCTGTTTCTAGAGGTCTGGTTCTGAGCTTATGTGGTGATGAGCAGCAAATGTTGCCCATTGTTATCTTCTAGCCTGGGAATCCTTCAGTGATACTTCCTTTCTATTACTGTTCTTATAAGCTCATTTATATAATCACTTCTTGCAAACATCAACCATATTCCTAGGGATTAGTGTTTGATGCTTGTTGATTTTATTCCATTGCAGTACATTGTGAATTGTCTCTTTACCTCTGTTAATTTTTTTTTCTGTTGTTTCCTTCCTGACTCCTCCAATTTTTCTGCTCTACTTTGGAATATCACTTCTGATGCTACTAAAGACTATCATTAATTAGACAATGAAACAAGTGAGATTTAAGGGACATGATGAAGAGGTGGTCATAAGGTCAAGTAGGCATTGATGAGGTGTGGCTGTCACTTGTGAGCCTCAGGTCAGTGTATTTTCTCCACTTTGGTCTTGTCTGTTTCTTTTTTATGTTCTCTGCCTTCTTGCATAGTGACCCTTGCATAGTTAGGTCAGAGGCTTCTCCAGGTAGGGATTCTGCTAGCAGAGTCATTTAAGACCTGACTTACTGGAGCTTAACCCAGCTCTGCCTCATAGCAGAAAGGGAATTTTAGGAGGATGTCTCAGCACTTGCTGATTTGGAAAGCAAGAAATGAATCTCCTGACAGTCTTTAGGAACTGTCAGTCTAGGCTGGTTGTCAAACCACAGAGCTCGAGCCACTGCCACTTCCTGCTTTTCTGAAACTGACATGTCCAGGCTTCAGTTTAACTAACTCTCTCTCTCTCAACCTGCAGTTTAGACAACGTCCAAATAACCTTTAAGGGAGATGTTCTGATCTGTTGCTCTGGCCAACTCCAGCTGATGTCTGAGACAGATGTCAAGAGACAATGTCTTGTCTGTATGCTGTGAAATAGTAATGGCAACAAGTTAAAAAAACAACAAAATAAAAATGAAAAGCAAAATATAAAAGAAAAAAGAAATGAAAGCTAAAAGGTCAGACTAATCCAGAATAGTCTCTCATAGTTCTTAAATTGTAATTTTTTGTCACATGCATATATAATACTCAGAAAGTAATCCTCAATAGTCACAAACTAATTTTTAGTTATTACTCTATCCCATTACTTACTTCCTAACTCAAAAGTTCAGCCTCTGATTTTGAAGTAGTTCAGGTCTGAAGGTAAGCTTTTTACCATGTGCTGCTTTATTCTGAATTTGCACAGAATAAAATTATTTGTAGACTTATTTTTCCATATTTGTATGAGACCACATAGTAGTTCATTGTTTTAAATGCCTTTATTTTGAATATTCAGCCCCTGGGAAGAATAATCAAGACCTAACAGAAGGGAAAATTAGGTTTACGACATTATCATGCAAAGAGAACATTATCATAAACTGGTAGGAAGAACAATATAATTAAAATCTCTCCAACTACATATGGTAAATAAAAAGAGTGATTGGGACTATTACTAAATACTAAAATTACCAATTCTACCCCGTGAGAATAAAAGACTTTTCATAGGAAAAAAAGGGGATGGCTTCATTGTATATGAACTATGAGAGAATCCTTAGGGCAGAACAGTTCCCTTAAGATTGTTTAATGAAAGTAGATGAAAAAAAACAAGTCACTGCTTTTTAAATGAATGATAAATTAAAAACTATTGTCTCAAGGATCCTTATTAGCCTATAAAAACTCTCATATTTAAATGGTGTAAAATGATATGTTACATAATAAGGTTAAATATGTGATAAACTCTCAAAAGACTGTCAGGCTATTCATATTGAATAAAGAATTTTAGGAGGAAGTTACAGTCTCTAATCTTGAGGAAAACACTGTTGACAGTGTCTGTGTGACTCTAGTGAAACTCAGCTGGTATAATGTTGGTTTTAATCAGATAGCTGTATTCCCCCAGGAGGCTAAAATTAATAAGGCAATTGCACATTTAAGTGAATTTTCAATAGGTAGTCAAACAAACCCTCTCAATAGTGTCTTTTTTTTTTGTTTGTTTTTTGGGTTACACCCGCGAAGCTCAGGGGTTACTCCTGGCTCTGCACTCAGGAATTACTCCTGGCGGTGCTCAGGGGACCATATGGGATGCCGGGGTCGAACCCGGCTGGCATGGGCCAGCCACGTGCAAGGCAAACACCCTACCCACTGGGCTATCGCCCGGCCCCTCAATAGTGTCTTAGTTGGATGTTCATTTAAGTTTAATTGTAAAAGACTGGTTAATAATGGGAATATATCATATGAAGGAAATGAAAATGCTTTATGAACCATTTTATTTGTGCATGTGCAAGTTATTTTTTAAAAAATTTATACTTTTTGGGGGTCAGAGCAATAGCCCAGTGGGTAGGTGCTTGCCTTACACGCCTGTGCCGGCCCAGGTTCAATCCCCAGCATCCCATATGGTCCCCCGAGAACAAACAGGAGTAATTCCTGAGTGCAGAGCCAAGACAAACCCCTGAGCATTGCCGGTGTGACCCAGAAAAGCAAAAAAAAAAAAAAAATTATGCTTTTCAATGGAAACAACCAAAAAATCTGTCGCAGAATTTTGAAACCCATTAAAACAAAATTTAATGAGAAACCATCTTTTTTTTGATCAACCTTGTATTATTTAGAGAAAAGTAGGGGCCTTTAAGGATGAAACACCACTGACTAAACAAGTGGAAGCAAAGATAAACAAATGGGGAGACTGGAGCCCGGCTTGCGCCGAGCCCAGCTGACGATGGGATCCCGAGGAGGGCAGATGGGTTTTGGGTGTTGGCCCATCGCCTCTGGGGGTCCCGGAAGCAGCCGGATGAAACTTGCCCATCACACTAGCCACCATCTTCGCTGTCCAGACGCTGAGAAAATGCCTCACGACCAGATCAACAGAGCAAGACCAGTTTGAGCCCAGATCGCGCGGCCGCAAGCGGCCAAGCAGTCCACTAAAATAGTGAAACAGTAATGTCTTTTAATGCACTGTATTCCACGAAGAGCAGGAAAGTTTATCGGGAAGGAGATATAAAGACGAAAGAAATGACATACAGAATCTGCCAAGTAGTTGAGGTGCGGGAGGGGGAGGGAGGTGGGGACATTGGTGATGGTAGATGGGTTTGGGTGGAGGGATGGGTGTTGGAACACTGTAGATCCAAAACTCTACATGAGCATCTTTCAATTGTATGTCTAAAATGGTGTAATAATATTTGGGGAGAAAATAATAAAATTAAATTAAAAAAAAAAAGATAAACAAATGGGACTACATTAAGCCCAAGAAGCTTCTGCACTTCAAAAGAAACTGTGACCAAGATACAGAGACATCCCACAGTCTGGGAAAAATTATTTACCCATCATATCTGATGGGTACTGCATAAGTATCCAAGATATACAAGGCACTGTTTGAACTTCAGAATTAAGAACCTCCAACCCCATCAAAAAATGGGGAGAAGAATTGAACAGAAACTTCCTAAAAAATTAGAATTACAAATGGCCAAAAGGCACATAAAAATGCTCCACATCACTACTCATCAGGGAGGTGCAAATCAAAACAAAAATGAGGTGTCATTTCACACCACAGAGACTGGCACACATCCAAAAGAGCAGGAACAATCGGTGCTGACACTGTTGTGGGCAGAAAGGAACTCTCATTCATTTCTGGTGGGAATGCCTACTGGTCCAGTTGTTTTGGAAAATATATGGGCATTCCTCAAAAAACTAGAAATTGAACTTCCATATGACCCAGCAAGACCACTTCGGGAATAAGCCCCAGGGGTGCCAAAACACACAGCAGAAATGCCATCTGCAATTGTCTATGCATTGTAGCGCTGTTCACAATAGCCAGAATTAGGAAACAACCTGAGTGTCCAAGAACAGAGGACTGGTTAAAGAAACTATGGCACGTCTACATAATGGAATACTAAACAGCTGTTAGAAAAAGAGTGAAGTTATGAAATTTGCTTATAAATGGATGAACATGGAGAGTGTCATGCTGAGTGAAATGAGTCAGGAGAGGGATAGACAGAATGACTACACTCATTTGTGGGCATAAAATTACATAGTATGAGACTCTGGCTTCTTGGAAGACTCTGCTGGGATGGCAGGCCAGGGCTAGAACCCGCCTACCCACCTGGGTGCCTCATGATCAGCCTGGCACAAGGAGAGCCAGTAGCAGCTCTGCCCCGTGTATGTGAGTCTCTGGATCAGGCATATGTGGGCTTGGAATAGACGGCTGTAGGGTGGTGGGACTCTGACTAGCAGAGCTTGTGATCAGCTCTTCTGATGGGTGGAGCTCTGATGAGCTGTGGAGTCCGGATGTTGAAAATGGCAGCCCTCATGGTGTGGGGTTTCCTCTGGCTTCTTGTGAGGCTCTGCTGGGAACCCCACACAATGAGGGCCGCCATTTTCAACATCCAGACTCCACAGCTTGTCAGAGCTCCATCCAGCAGAAAAGCCGATCTTTTTCAGTCTTAGCTCATCAATAAATGTGCAAGATGAGAGGTTACTACAAGAGTATCCCACCCTCATAGCAGAACCTGGCAGGATACCCATGTCATATTGATATGCCAAAATGCAGTAATGATTATAGGCTTCATTCCTATGGCATAAAGGAATGGTTCGAGTCTCTCCAGGTTCCTTGAGCGAGCAGATGCCCTTGGGATTCACTAGCATGCGACAGGATGTATGGAGATGTTATTGGTGCCCACTCGAGCAAATTGATGAACAATGGGAAGACAAGTAATACAAGTGACAAGTGATGAGACTAACACCAAAGTATAGTTAGAGACAAAGACCAGGAGGATTGGTCCATGGTTGGAAACCTGCCTCAAGTGCTGGGGTAGAGGGAAGTTGATGGTTGTAAGGGATCCCTCTGGATGGGAAAGATGTGCTGAAAGTGGGTAAAGGACCAGACATGATGGCCTTTCAGTATCTGTATTGCAAACCATAATTCCCAAAAAGGAGAGAGAAAGGAATAGAGAGATGGGGGTGGGAGAGAGATGGGGGGTGGGAGAGAGATAGGGAGTGGGAGAGAGACAGAGAGAGACAGAGACAGAGAGAGGCAGAGAGAGACACACAGAGATGCTTGAGTTGCGTGTGGCTGACCCAGGCTTGATCTGGGCATCACATATGGACCCCTGAGTTCTTCCAGGAGGAAAAAGCCCTGAGCACACCTGAGCACCTCCCACCCCGCCTCTTTCCTCCAGGTATTTCAGTACTAGTTGCCCATAATCTATTGATGATGTCCCATTATCTGCTCTAGGACTTCAAATTTCTAGGTTCATAATTTTTCTGGATAGGAATTTTTCATTTTTTGCTTCATCTTGTCCAAAAGGGACATTTAGGCACTGAATGACAAGTTATGGAAGAACTTTCATTGGTACTACAATTCAAGTTAAATAAGATGGACAGAATAACATTTTTATATGTCAGTGAGCCAAAGTCTGTAATATTAAACTGTGTTACCTTTTTTTGGGTTCCCTGGTGGTACTGAGAGCAACCAGGGCCACATGAGGTGGTGCAGAGAGTCCGTCTGGTACCTGAGTTAGAACTGGCAGACCTGCGCATGCCGGGCATGTGCTTCAGCCCTTTGTTCTATCTTCCTGCCCCAAGTTTTCTTTTTTAAATTATATCAATATTGACTAAGTTTATTGACCCAAAGTAGTTTCCAGAGACAAAGAACAAAAGCTTCTTTCTGAAGTGACTCCAAATACACAAAAGTATTGCTGATTTCAGAGATATTATTTTCTCTCAGGCTATCACATCTTTTATGTATCATTTCCAAAAAATATTGCCATCAAATGTTCAGAACCCTGCTATGAGGTTGTCTTCTGAATCTGTATTCTGAAGATTGTCATTCTAAAAGATTTGAAAGAAAAGGGTAGTGAATGCTGAAAAGGAAGGTGGAAATGTCCTCAGTGCTCCACTTAGAATGCTCCCCATCTTCTTTTTGCTCCTCTCATCCCATTATAAAGTGACATGAGGACATTAGAGGGTTTCAGAGATGCTTGTGGACTAAAGTCAGGAGGAAGCATCAGTAAAGCTGTACAGAGAAGCAGTCTATTTGATCCTAAGACATGGATTATGACTTGTGCTAGCCTTGCCATGGCTAGAGAGGTCAGGAAGGTGCCCCAACCATAGGTTAGAGCTCTCACCCAGTGTTTCTTTGGAACCATGACAGCGTGTGCTCCACCCTTCTGTTTTGCCAGCCAGCCTGCCCGCCTTAGAGTACAGAGCAGAACTGGGAACAGGAAATAAACATATCACCGACTAATGATGAGAGCTTATCTACTTAAGAATGGAAAACATAAAATCAACTTATATCACTTGTCTTTCCATTGTTCATTGATTTGCTTGAGTGGTGCCAGTAATGTCTCCGTTTGTCCCTGTAACGAAAGGGCATCTGTTCACTTTAGGGATACAAAGGTCCTCAATCCATTCGTTCAGGTCATGGGAATGAGGTTTATTTTTATTACTGTTTTTGGCATATCGAATATGACATGAGTAGCTTGTCAGGCTCTGCCGTGCCAGTGGGATACTCTAGGTAGTAGGCAGGCTCTCAGTTCTTGCATTTACTGATGAACCACCTGGCCTGTTGGGACAGAGGTGGGGGGAAAGGGACCCCAGCTCCATCTCCATGGAAGCCCAGTAACTTTAGCCGCCAGACCAGCATACCTGGGCTTGAAATGGGCTTCTTTATAGGGTGGGGCTCTGATGAGCCAGGCTTGAGATGGGCTTTATGGGGAAACATAAAATGAGCCATTTTATTTTATTTTATTATTCTTTTTCTGAAATCTTCTATGGAAACACAAAGTGTGCCATTTTATTTTATTTTAGATTTTTTTCTGAAATCTTTCAGAAAAAGAAAAGACTATACATAAATATTTATTAAATAAATATTTAAATAATAAATAAAAGTTTATTATATATCTATAAGGTAACAAATGGGCCATTTCAAAATTTAACAGACTAGTAGTTTCTAGGGTAAGATTTTGTGGCTTTTAATTATGTTTAAATTCATTATCATAAATCCACCAATAGACATTTTCACATGTTTGTAAAAACATGAAATTGAATGACTCTTCAAGAGGTCTTTTGCACTTTACTGCCGAATTTTAGTGTTAATGAGCCTCAAAACTGTTAGATAAATATACAAGTGTGAAATTCTACTTCAGAATTAATATACTATGAAAGTATCTTTCACTACTTGTAAATTCTTGCCACAGCAGTTATAAAAACTTTTTCCTGACAGTGTTGGTGGGATTAGTGATGGAACATTGCATGTAAAAGCACTCAACTATGAATAGCTCTAATCCATGGTTCTTTAATGAAATAAAAATTCTTGAAAACAAATAAAAACAATGAGATCAGAGTGATAGTACAGAGTAGGCACTTGCTTTGCCCAAGGCTGATCTGATCTATCCTTGACACCCTGTATGATCCCCAGAGTCTGCCAGTAATGATACCTGAGCATAGAGTCAGTAAGTGCTGAGCACAGCTGGGCATGACATGGATATCAACCTCCCAAATAAAACCTATCCCTAAAACTTCCCCACAAAAAGTGATAGGAAACATCTGCATCCAGCCCCCATCCCCAACCCCTTTCCCATAGCCACAACTTTTAGTGTCTTAGAAATAAAATAAACGTAGAGCTGCACAGAGTTCCTTTAAATAGGAGAACTTTATTTAACAGCAGGGTCGAGTAACATGACTTTATATTGTTAGTGGTCAACGGACAGGCAATTTTTATCTCCGTACTTCAGGGTATGCTTTGGAAAGTTAATTGTAGTATGTTAGTGGGTGGAATAACCAGCTTTACTGTGAGTGTGTGTGTGTGTTCAGCATGTTGTATTTGAGATACTATGCCAGCTTTGTCTTCAGCACTCAGAATGGGTTCTTTTACAATATTTCTTTTCTCTCAATAGTCTTGTTTGAGATTTCTGAGAACAATAACTGTGGACTTATTCCTGTGAATTACTTATGCAGTTTATTAGGACTTATTTTTCATTTTAGAGTGTTGAATGATATTTGAAAAAAATACCCTTGAGGTCTGAGGAGACAGCTTTTAAAGGTGGAACACATGCCTTTTTGTGTACAAGGCTCTGAGTTCAATCCCCTACACCACATATTTTTTTAGTTGAACCACCATGAGATACACAGTTACAAAGTTGTTCAGGATTGAGTTTCTGTGATACAGTGTTCCAACATTCATCTAGATATGGTCCTAAAAGGGCCCCAGCACCACTAGACTGAACAGCATCCAATCACTGGCCTGAACACCTAATTCTCAGTTCTGTACCACCAGCCGAATATACTGGGATTAGCCCCAAGGGTCCCCATGAGTGCTGAAGTTGCCCTGGTTTAAGTACACACACACACACACACACACATACACAAACGTGATGACTCATTTATACACCTATTGGAATGGACGAAATCTAAAATAATGGCAACTCCTACTAGTGGTGAATATGTGGAGCAGCAGGAGTCTCATTCATAATCTTGCATGAAACACAGATTCATGGAATGTGAGTGGTAGTCACTCTGCAATAGTCTGTAGTTTCTTATAAAGCTAAACATAGTCTTAACACTATTATTGCTCATATCTTAGATACTTACCTAGATGAATGGAAAACTGTCCACACTACCCCTACTGTCTGTACACACCTTTGTTTTTTGTTTGTTAGCCATGCCTGCCAATATTCTGGGGTTACTTCTACTCTCAAAAATCACTCCTGGGATGCCGGAGGTTGAACGTGGGTCCGTCACATGCAGGGCAGGTGCCTTTCCTGCTGTACTGTCTCTCTGGCCCCAAGCACACAAACTCTTTTTAATGTTACTTTTAGTTATAGTGGCTCAAATCCTGGAAGCAACCAAAATGTTATTCATAAGGCAAAGTGATAGTAGTGAATGAATGGCTTTACTTATTTGTCAAAACCCAGTGAGTCCTAATGTTTACATATAAACTTTAATTAATAATAGTTTATTGATATTGCCTTATAAATTATGTTACATTATAGTAAATGTACCATCACTTGATCACTTGAATCCCGTTGTTCATCGATTTGCTCGAGCGGGCGAAATGTACCATACTAATGTAAATATAAATGGGGAATACAGAGCTACTAATCAGCCTAGGAGAAAGCCACTGGGCATGACATAGCTACGACTCTTCACCCTCAAATAAAGACATTGGACATAGTACCTTTATAATTAAAGTGATAAGGGAATAATGTATAAAATACACTTTCTGGAATGGGGTTTGCTCCGCTCTTGACACAGGTTTAATTAATATGTGGGGACCCACACCTGGCAGTGCAGCAGGGTCTGTTTTTGACTCTGCTTAGGAGTAACTGCTGGCAGTGTTCAGAGGACTATATAAGGTCCTGCGGAAAGAACATAGAACTAGGAGCAAGGGTCTGTGTATCCAAGGAAAGTGCCTTATCCCTGTCCCCTCCCTACGTACTAAATTTAAAGTAGAATGAACTGACACTTTTGACATTTGCTTTTTGAAGTTCCCAGAAGAGTCAGCACCCTCTAATCTGTCTTCCTTATATGGAGAGCAAGTATATTCCTCCTCATACGGTCAGCAGGACGTTTTTAATGTCAGAATAAACTTAACATTAAGTCTCTTTTTTGTCCTCTATCCTCTGAACAATCTCCAAACCTTCATGAAGGTGTTAATCAAACTTATCCTCTTGACTTCCTCAGATTTAATAACCCCAATTACTCTGACCTATCCTAATAGGAGCTGTTAAATACTTTAAAATTTTCTTAGCTCTCTCTGGATTCTAAGAAATATGCTGGTCAAAGTGGAAGGTGAACTTGCCTACTGTGTGGGAAAGATCTGGGGTCATTGGATGCCCTATTCATTGTACTTTCCTTTTTGTGTGTGTTTTTAAAAAAAATTTCATCTATATTATTCACTCCCATTATGACCATTTTTTTTTTGTTCTGCATTTTTTCTCCCTTAAAAATACTGTTTAGGATGTGAGGGTGATCTGGCTGCGACATCTGTCACCCCATTGATCACCAGGGTTGATTCGGCTGATCTGGCTGGCTAGGCGGGTGTCCCCTTCCTCCCCTCACCGCTCCATGTGTGTCCCTCCCGAAGCTGCGCGCTCGGTCGAAGAGGACGGCCTTCCCGAATAGAGACGGACCGGTCTTCGGTCGAGGGTATACGAGTAGCTGCGCCTCCCCTGCTAGAACCTCCAAACAAGCTCTTAAAAATACTGTTTATTGGCTAAAGGGAGACCTACGGAAATACAATTTCAAAGTTCAAGTCCTATCTGTGTACTATTTGTCTAGATGACTTAACTTTACTGCGTTATTGTTTGCATATAAGGAAATACAGTGGAGTTCTATGTATTGATTTTGTGCCCTGCTACTTAACTAGGTTTAGGTTTAAAATTTCCAGAAGTGCTTTTCTGGCTTTTTTTGCTTTTTTGGGTCACACCCGGCAATGCTCAGGGGTTTCTCCTGGCTCTACACTCAGGAATTACTCCTGGCGGTGCTCGGGGACCATATGGGATGCCGGGATCGAACCCGGGCCAGCATGGGCCGGCTGCATGCAAGGCAAACGCCCTACCCGCTGGGCTATCGCTCCGCAGACATGGGGCAGAGCTGCTACTGGCTCTCCCCTGTGACCAGCCGCTCACGAGGCGCCCGGGAGGGATGGCGGGTTCTAGCCCTGGCCCACCATCCCAGCAGAGCCTCGCAACAAGCCAGACGACCCCCACTCCATGAGGGACTCCATTTTCCACATCCGACTTCTCTCGTCAGACCTCCACCCAGCAGACCAGCCTATCAGTGCCAGGCTCGCGCGGCTGCAAGCAGCTGCGCGGTTCATCAATAAATGCTGGAGTTAGAGATGCCTACAAGAGTATGCTACCTGCACGGCAGAGCCTGGCAAGCTACCCATGTTGTATTTGATATGCCAAATACCAGTAACAATTATAGACCTCATTCCGGAATGGATTGAGGCTCTTTATGTTCCTGAAGCAAGCAGATGCCTTGGGCTCTACTAGCATGAGACAGGACATATGGAGATGTTACTGGGGCCCGCTCGAGCAAATCGATGATGAACGGGAAGACAGTGATTTACAGACAGTGCTTTTCTGGAGTCTTTACGATTTTTCTATGTATAACATCATGTCATCTATTAACAGTGATAGCTCAACTTCTTTATCTGTTTGGATTCCTCTAATTTCAATTTTTTTTTGTTTATTCGCAGTGTCTAGGAATTAAAATACTATGTGAATAATAGTGGTGAAAGTGGACAAGCTTGTCTTCTCCTTGATTTTAGAGGAGTTTCATTTTTTCCAGCACTAAGCTGTGGATTTTTTTTTTTTTTTGCTTCTTTAGGATCACACCTGACAATGCTCAGGGGTTACTCCTGACTCTGCACTCAGGAATTACTCCTGGCGGTGCTCGGGAGACCATATGGGGCCAAACTCAGGTCCGCCGCGTGCAAAGCAAACACCCTACCTGCTGTGCTATCGCTCTGGCATGTAGATTTGTTTTTTATGACTTTTAGGATATTGAGATAAATTCCTATAGTACCCATTTGTTGAGGGTTTTCATCATGAGTGGCTGCTGAGTCCTATCAAGTACTATAGATACGATCTTGTGATTTTTTGTTTTTTCCTTTCATTAATGTGATATATCATGTTAATTGATTTGCACATTTTGTACTATCCTTTCATACCTGAAATAAATTTCACCAATAATGGTGTGTAATGTGTTCAGTGTATTATTGTATTTAATTTACCAGAATTTTTTTGAGGATTTTGTCGTCTATGTTCATCATGGATATTGGTATGAAATTTTCCTTTTTGACTTTTTATCAATTTTCATCAACTTGACAATTTCTTTTTGTCAATTTTTGGTCTCAAGATGACATTAGTCTCATAGAAATGTTTGTGAGGGTTTTTCTTCCACTTCCTGGAGGAGCTTGTGTAGCATGGGAAGTAGTTCCTTTTGAAGATTTTTGAGAATTTGTGAACCTATCTGTGAGAAGGGGCATGTATTCTTTCACCATGTGACAATACCAAGTGACACTTGGTATTGGGGAATGGACATTCGTTAGCCTGCAGTGGACTGCTTTGGACTGTTCATGGGGTATAGACTTCAGATAAGGTCTTTTCTATGTTTTGTTTTCTGTGCTTAGTAATATGATGAAAAATGCAAATTCAACTTAATACTATGTAGCATTACATCATGAATAGTTAAAAAAGGTAGGAATACTCTTATAATAATAAAAACAATATTCGACTCAACATAGAAATCACTTGCCATTGATGAGTGAATGTATTATTTTGTATTTTTTTTGGGTTTGTTTTAGGGCTATTCTTAGTTATATGCTTGGGGATGTTTGGGAATGACATGGTGCTGGGAACTGAAATAGGAACTGGAAAGGTCTCCATATGGGGACCTTTCCTTTTTTATGATGACCCTCTTAGAACTGAGAAATTGCCTTTGAAAATAGCTAAAGTCAAATGATCAACACCTTGACACTCATCAGTTGATGCCCCTTTTTTTGCTCAGCACCCCAAACTTAGGATATCTGAGCAATTAGACAGTATTTTCTGTTAAAAATATATTCTTTCTCAGCATTTGAAAATCTGTATAATTATTGTACAGAAGATATTATTGATTATTTAAATGAGAGCTTATTCTGGATTATATACCATAGTTTTCATTTAATCTTTACATCAGCCTCTTGATTAACCTCCTCAGATAAATTCTATCATCCTCATCTTCTAAATGAGATAACTGAGATTTTAATAAGTAAAACTTGAGCTAGGAGCTAGCACAAAGGGCTAGAGTGCATGTGTTGGGACGGAGACCCAGAGACGAAGCCCTGACACTGCATGGCCCTGCACACTGCCAGTGCAGGCTCTGATGAACCCAGTGCTGTCAGCTGGAGCTCTGAAATTCACGTCCATATTGCTGGTGGCCAAGTGTCTCCAGGAGTGGCTCTGGGGTCCCTTTGAGAGTTTCTTGAGAGTCTCCAATAAGAAAGTAAAATCCCTCTAATAGACTTCATCTTGACAGCAGGCATGTGAGATTTTTTCCTCTGTCTTTCAAGTAATCTCTGCTTCTGTTCTCTGGTCATAATTGTTTGGTGTTTATTGAAAACTAGATCAGAGGACAAGGCTATTTTGTTATAATGGCACAAGTGTATGAGTTATTAAAATATTACAAAATGAGAAAACTTGGAATAGATCTTTCCTTCTCCATTTTACTACATATAAAATGAGTACAAAAGGAGCCAGAGCGATATGTACAGAGGGTTTTTGCTTGTGTTTTGCCAACAATGGTTGGCATCACACATGGTCCTATGAGCACTTCCTGGCGTGATCCCTGGGTATAGCCAGAATTAAATATGAATCAGTGTAGGGTGCAATACAAAAATGATAAAAAAAGCAAAAAGTGAGTACTGATTTCTTCTATTGATCACTCTTCTGTCATAGTCAGAGACCATGACTATATATTGGTATAAGATCTGTTCTCAGTTGCATGACAACTGGAGTCTTCTGGAAATTTCCACTCCTTTGTTCATTACCTCTCCAGCTTAGCATTATTACAGCTCTTGTAATGAATGGTTTAAAACACAAAGATTTCAGTTTATTCTTAAATTCCTTATTATTACCCTTAATGGAGGTTGCTTTTAGTTTCCATAAACTTCTGAAATTCCAGCTATGACCTCCTTGCATGCCCTGAGCTTGGACATACTTTCTCCTGTCTCTGCTCTTTCAATACCCTCTCGTCCAAAAGACTCTTCTTATGTCTATTTGCCTTCTATACTACGCTGTCTTGCATGACTGGGTATGAGTTTGATTATTTCACCTGATTATATTCTTTTTCCTTCTTCTAAAGTACCCTTTCCAAGCCCTTCATATTCATGACTTCTGATATTTATCGGTAGGGGAACAGATTGATCACCTGTGTGTGCGCCCTGAGGGTGTGAGTGCTAGCTCTATCAGAGAACTTAACACTTTGGAATCATTCAATACACTTCCTTTGAATGCATGAGAGATGAGAAATTTGCTTGTCCAATAACCTGCCTGAGTCTATTAAAATTTTCTCTGAGAGGTAAGAATTCAGCATGGAAAATGTGGATAGCAGTGAAAACATTATAGGAAAACGTCTATGAACTGTGGTTTCTGAGAGAATGAAACATTGAATGCTAAGTTCTTTTTTCCTTTTCTCTTTATAAAAGAGCTCTAATATATTTATTAAATCATGAACCAGGCAGGATTTTTTTTCTACTGGTAGGAAGGCTCTGTGACCAATTATTTTTAGGTTAATTGGTTTCATTTTTTTAGTCATATATATGTACATATATGTAAATATCTAAAAATATACAATATTTTTTTTGGCCACCCCTGATGGTGCTTCAGGTCCTAACTCCTGACTTTGTTCTCAGGGATCACTCCTGGTGAGGCTCAGGGTGTCATATGGGGTGTCAGGGACCTTACCTGGGTCAGCCATGTTCAGGGTAAGCACCCTACTCAGTATACTGTTGGATGACAGGCTTAGCTAGCTTGGGAGCTTTGCTCACAGCTTAATCTATTTACATGTTCTTAAGCCAAGGTTCATTCTAATGAGATCTGTCTTCTACTAAACACTGATGGAGGGTGTGGCAGTTACAGAAGTCACCTTGACTCTGAATAACTTCTGACTTATTATACTTCTATGCTATTTAGATTGGGTACAGCTCCTCTTTATACCCACTGCACCCAGCGTGGGACAGTTAGAATTTGCCAGGAGACTACCACCCTGGCTACGTTGAGACTACAAGCAGGCGAGCGTGACCCTTTCAGTATACAGAGATCGAGATACTCAGAATCACCATGGTGCAGATAATAAATAAGAATGACCTTACCTTGTGGGTACCATCTAGATTACATGAAGCCCATGAAATAAAGATGTATTACTTTATACCAGCCCCCTCCATTGTTTTACATAAGATATAATCTCTGCAGAAGGGTTTAGTCCTTGGAGTAATCCTTTGTTTATACCTATAATAGGGTGTGTGACATAACCCTTCTACCCTCTTCTACTATCTAGAAGCTGTTTAGGGTTCTTTGTTGACAGGACCCTCCCTGTCAACAGTTAGGATTACTTTGGTGTATATAAGGGGACTGATTTGAGGCACCCTTCTCCCCTTTCTTTTGAGTAGGACTCCTCTCAGGTGAGATCCTCTCTCTTTGGTGGGAAACTTGGGCTCTCTTGTATGGTCTAAGTTCTGACTAGAGGTAGAGTTCTTTCATTGTATTGGATTGTGGTGGTAGAGCTTTTGTGTTATTAAAGCCTTTTGGAACTGTGCGGACTCGTGAGTTTTTATCCGTTCCCTGGCAGCCTTGGAGGTAGAAGAGAACTTCTGTCCTAATACTGTTGGGGTCCCTAGTGGCTCCCCGACAGTATACTATCACTCTAGCCTTTTTACTATAATTTTTTTGCCTTAGATTGTATGATACATATGAGAACATCGCATATGTATGAGAGATTGCAATCTGATTATCTTCTACTTGTGGTTGGTGTCCAAACATCATTTAAAGCATTTAAGATATAGTGGCTTTCATAGAATCCCTCTTGAAAAATCTCATTTTTTAACTTGTTAAAGAAATGGTATGTTTACATAAATCAGTACAATTTTATTCAGTATATCCTAAGGTACAAACTGTACACATAAAATTGAATACAAAGGAATGGCGCTGAAGATTCTTTGAGAGGCTATCCTCATGAGACTGCCTTTGTGTAAAATATTTTACAAACTTACTTTTCAAAATTTCCTCTAACTGCAATTTTTTTGTCAAAATGTAGAACATATCTATGAATGAATCAGTTTATTTAACTGTACTATTCTTATTATTTGTTTACTCTAATTAGGAGAATAACATGTATTTAGAGAGCACAGAATAAAAATTAATTTATATAGTCTGCATGAGTGTTTCTCAATCTTTTTCCAATTTGGTCTTCCAACCTTGTTTCCTGCTTGTGATCCCTTTACCCTCCAGTTGACTCCCTAGTACCTTGCTATAGTCCCTCATTCACATGATTCCCACCTGTGGGCCCAGAGTTGGGTTATATGGCCCCTTATTGAGAAACATTGGTCTCTATTATAGTTGTATATAAATATTTGGAAGAAACAATAAAAACATGGGATATAATGCCACTGAGGTAGTACAGGGGTTAGGTGTTTGCTTTGTTCGTTTGATTTAACCCGTAGCACCACCAGGAATCACCCTGAGTACAGTGCCAGGAGTAAGCCCCGAGTATCACCGGTTGTGTCCCACCCTCTCAAGTAATGGGGTTTAGAGCCTGATGAAGATTAGAGGTTTAGGAATTATCATGCAACAAATCAATATTTTTTTCATATTCTTTGTCAGTGCTCTTGGATGCACTTTGTTTGCATCTGGCAGTATGGATCCATTTAAGGAAATAAAATTACCTTATGCTATCTTTTCTTTTTTTAATTTTTTATTTATTTTTGACAATTACAAAAATGTTCATGTTTGGGTTTAAAGCCATACAGTGTTCCAGCACCCATCCCTCCCCAGTGCCCACCTCCCACCACCAATGTCCCTGATACACCCTCCCCTAGCCTGCCTCCATGGCAGGTTCTCCATCTCTTTTCTCTCTCTCTCTCTCTTCCCTCTCTTACATGTTGTGGATTGTAATAGACTTTCGACAATCATTGGTCCACTGTTCCTTACCTAACCTCTGCTCCCACACATTTGTGGTAGTTTCGACCTTTGGCAAGACCTCCTGATCCACATTTCGCCTGACCTTGGATATTGGTATCATAATATGTATATATATGTATATATACATTTATGTTATGCAAATAAATTATGCTATCTTTTCTTGTCTTGGCCCCTCTCTTTTATTAAATGAAATACAAAGGGGTGGATGTTGAGTCACACTTAGTGGTGCTAAGAGCTTATTCCTGGCTTTCTTCTCAAGGATCATTGCTGGTGGTGCTCTGGAGACTATATGTGGTTCCAAGTTTTAAGTCATTGTTGACTGAGTATAAAGCCAACACCTAACCCCTGTATTATCTCTTTACCCCTCCATTGTTTTCTAAACAGACTAAAAGTAGAATAAGAAAGTAACATGCTCCCTTTATTTAACCAGACAATTGCTTTCTTTCCTTTTCCTTTTTATTGTTGTTGTTGTTTCTGGGCCACACTCAGCAATGCTTAGAGATTACTCCTGGTTTTGTGCTTAGGGATAACTTCTGGTGGTACTTGGGAACCATTTGCATGTTCAGGGATCAAATCTGGGTCATCTGCTGTGCAAAGCAAGTGCCATATCTGTTGTGCCCTCTCTGAGCTCTGTAGTACTTATATTTTCTTTTTAACAAATGATTTAATACTGTATTTTATTTGCTTATATTTGTGTTGTCTCCTGAATACTGTCTGCAGTAAAAAGACGAATATTAACAAAATAAATATTTCACCATGAAAATAAAAATTATGTGCAACTATTTATATAATTAAATTTATTAAACTAACCTATTAGTTTATAGTTCAATGTAAGGATGTTTATGAGAGCAAGGGAAGCCAGGAGCAAATATAAATATCCACATTTCAATATATGAATCAAAATAGTGCTGGCAAACCTCACTTTAAAAACATATGGACAGAGTGTAAATGGTGGTTACTCTAAAATTTACACATACTATTATTTACCCTATAGCTTGGATAATAATGAAATGGTGAATATATAAGTGAAACACAGATATTTAATCAATGTGTATTATTAGATCGTTATGATGTGTTTCAGGCAGGAGAGTTAGTTTAGTAAGGTAAGGCACTTGGTCAACCTGAGTTCAATTGCCAACATCACATGTGGTGCCCACAGTCCTGTTAGGATTCATACCTGAAAATAGAGCCAGAAATTAGCCCTGAGCACAGTCCAGTGTGGTCCCCAAATCAAAAATCTAATTAGATATCGAATGTGTTTTTATTCTATACCATGGTCACTTATGCAGCATCAGTATAGACGGATTAAAAAGAAAAAAAAACATGATTGGACAATATGTTTTCAATTCCCTTGAAGCTGGAGCATAACATGAAATAGACTAAAAAATTGATGCAGCAAGAGTAATATATTTGCAAGATAATGAGAGTTCATTTAGAAGGCAGGTCCATTATTATAATGACTTTTTACCAACATAATAGTATCTCTCAACCATTGACATTCCTGCATCTGGGAAGGAAGAAGATAAAAATTGCCCTCCAAATGCCCATTCACATTTGGTGAAGGATTTAATTTCTTCATCTATCACACTGGCACTATACCTATGAATATTATAGATCAAGCTTCAGTGCCAGAAAAATAGAGACTTGATATTATAGAGGGTAGAATTTATCCAGATCAGTGGCAAAGAAACCAGAGAAAATCGTTTCCCATGTTCTGGGCAGTTTTATTTTTTTTTTATCTTTGGGTATGTTACTTTTAAAAAAAATTTTATATATTTTTTAAATTTTTTATTTTTACAATTACAAAGATATACAATTAAAAAGTTCATATTTGGGTTTTGGTCATACAGTGTTCCAGCACCCATCCCGCCACCAGTGCCCATCTCCCACCACCAACGTCCCGGTTCCTCTCCCCTCCCCAGCCCTCCTCCATGGCAGGTTCTTTATTTCTTTCCCTTTCTCTCTCTTTCTATTTTCCTTCCCTTTCTGGGCAGTATTTTTATGCTTGTATGTCATTTCGGGAGAAGTCTCTGTTCCACTCAGCTCTCCATTTTTTTTCATGGGTCTTCTTTGTTGTTGTTGGGCCTCCTTTGTCAAGATGTATAATGTAAGATACATATTTTTTTAAATGTAGATTCTTTCACTGTGCAGAAATTTTTAGTTTGATGAAGTATTACATTTTCTGCTTTTGATATCCTTATTGGTAGAATTGAATCATCTAAGATATCTCTGAAGGAGTGCTATCATTTTTGTAATTGTTGCATTTTTTATTAAAATTTTTTATTTATTACTTTTTTGGGTCACACCTGGCAATGCTCAGGGGTTACTCCTGACTCTGCGCTCAATAATTACTCCTGGCTGTACTCGGGGAACATACGGGATGCTGGGGATCGAACCCAGGTTGGTCGCATGCAAGGCAAGTGTCCTAACTCCTGTGCTATCACCCCTGTCCTTTGTTGCATTTTTGGGTCTAACATCTTAGTGTTTAAACTAGTGAGTTAACATATGCATGATATCAGATAGTGGCCCAGTTTCTTTCTTTCTTTCTTTCTTTCTTTCTTTCTTTCTTTCTTTCTTTCTTTCTTTCTTTCTTTCTTTCTTTCTTTCTTTCTTTCTTTCTTTCTTTCTTTCTTTCTTTCTTTCTTTCTTTCTTTCTTTCTTTCTTTCTTTCTTTCTTTCTTTCTTTCTTTCTTTCTTTCTTTCTTTCTTTCTTTCTTTCTTTCTTTCTTTCTTTTCTTTCTTTCTTTCTTTCTTTCTTTCTTTCTTTTCGTTTCTCCCTCCCTCCCTCCCTCCCTCCCTTCCTCCCTCCCTTCCTCCCTCCTTCTTCCTCCCTCCCCTCCCTCCCTCCCTCTCTTCCTTCCTCCCTCCCTCCCTCCCTTCCTCCCTCCCTCCCTCTCTTCCTTCCTCCCTCCCTCCCTTCCTTCCTCCCCTCCCTCCCTCTCTCCCTTCCTCCCTCCCTCCCTCCCCCTCCCTCCCTCCCTCCCTCCCTCCCTCCCTCCCTCCCTCCCTCCCTCCCTCCCTCCCTTCCTTCCTTCCTTCCTTCCTTCCTTCCTTCCTTCCTTCCTTCCTTCCTTCCTTCCTGTCTATGAGGGGCTGCCATTTTCAACATCCAGAATCCACAGCTCTTCAGAGCTCCACCCAAGAGAAAAGCTGATCTCTCCACAGTTCATCAGTAAATGCATGAGATAAAAGCCTACTACTGAGATTATACCACCCGCATTGCAGAGCCTGGCATGTTACCCGTGTTGTATTTGAAATGCCAAAACCCAGTAACAAGTATAGACCTCATTCCCATGACCTGAAGTGAATGGTTTGAGGCTCTTGGTGTTCCTGGAGTGAGCAGATACCCTTGGGCTACACTAACACGTGACAGGATGTGTGGACATGTTATTGGTGCTTGCTCGAGCAAATCGATGAACAATGGGAAGACAAGTGATACAAGTGATTAGGTCACACTCATCAATGCTCAGGGGTTACTTCTGGCTCTACACTCAGGAATTATTCCTGTCAGTGCTGGGGGACCATATGGGATGCTGGGGATTGAACCCAGGTCCGCCACATGCAAGGCAAATGCCCTACCCACTGTGCTATCATTATGGCCCCCATTTTCATTCTTTTGCATATGACAGTTCAATTTTCCTAATACCATTTGTTGGAGAGATTTTCCTTTTTCAATTTTATGCTCTTGGTTCCTTCATTGTAAATTAACTACTCATATATTTGAGGATATACTATGGGCTCTCAATTATAGTCCATTGATCTGAGTATTTTCTTTCATTCGCTTATCCTTTCTATTTTTAAAATACGTCTCATTTTTTTTCCTTATAACTTTATACTATAGCTTAAATGTCAAGACTCTAATTACTATACTAAATAGCAGTGGTGAGAATGGGCGCCTTGTCCTGCACCTGATCTTCGAGGAAAGGCTTTCAGTTTCCCACCACTGACTATGATGTCTGCTGTGAGCTTGTGGTAAAAGGAGTTAACTATGTTGAATAAAGTTCCTTCAACCCTCATTTTAAGTTTCTTTCTTTTTTTTAAACATTTTCTCCATGCTGTTTTATTAAATAATGAGTTCTCATGGGACATATAAAATATGATTTGACCTACAGTGATTTAATATGTATTCACTTCCTAGAAAATTCCCATGTAGCTAAAGCTATTTTTTTTCAAATAATGATGCATGTCCCTTAGCTCGTATTTTATAAGCATTCCATTTTCAAAGGTTAAGACAAGCATACCACAATTCTAAAACTAGGAAGGAAACAGTTTCTTATATTTAAAATATTTTTTTATTAAATTACTGTGTTACTGGTATTTGACATGTTCCTGGAGTGGGCAGATGCCCTTGGGCTATCTCGCATGGTACAGGACGTATTGAGATGTTACTGGTGCCTGCTTGAGTCAATCGATGATCTATGGGAAGTCAAGTGATCAAGTGATCAAGTGAAAATACTGTGAGATATATAGTTACAAACTTGTTCATGACTAGGTTTCAGCCATATAATGTTCCAACACCCTTCCCTTGACCTGTGTGAGTTCTTTTTTTATATTATGAATGGGTATTGGGCTTTATCAAGTGGTTTCTCTGGTCTCTACTGAAATGATCATGTTATTTTTATTTTTCTTTATATTGATATGATTCATTGTATTAATTAATTTGAATATATTAAGCAAGCAGGTGCCCTTGGGCTCTACTTGCATGAGACAGGACATATGGAGATGTTACTGGTGCCCGCTCGAGCAAATCGATGATGAACGGGAAGACAGTGATATAGTGATAGTGATATTAAGCCATACTTACATCCCTGGGATGAATCCTACTTGGTCATATTGTATGATCTTTTCAATATATTGTTGGATTTGGTTGGCTAATATTTTATTGAAGACCTTTGAATTACCATTTACCAGTGATATAGGTCTATAGTTTTCTTTTTTTGTGATATCTGTCTGCTTTTGGTAATAAGGTAAAGTTTGTCTCATAAAAGTTCTCTGGTAGAATTATTATTTCTTTAACTTTCTGAAGAGCCTGAAAAGGATTGGAAGGTCTTTAAAAGTTTGGAAGAACTAACTGGTAAACCCATCTTGGCCTGGGTTTTTGTTCTGGGGGAGATTTTTTGACTATCATTTTGATTTTATTGATAGTAGTTGGCCTGTTCAGGTGCTGCTTCATCTTTATTCAACTTTGAAAAGTTATAGGAGTCTGTATTCAAAATTATGTATCCATTAGTTTCAGGTTCTCTAGTTTCCTTCCTTCCTTCCTTCCTTCCTTCCTTCCTTCCTTCCTTCCTTCCTTCCTTCCTTCCTTCCTTCCTTCCTTCCTTCCTTCCTTCCTTCCTTCCTTCCTTCCTTCCTTCCTTCCTTCCTTCCTTCCTTCCTTCCTTCCTTCCTCCTTCCTCCTTCCTTCCTTCCTTCCTTCCTTCCTTCCTTCCTTCCTTCCTTCCTTCCTTCCTTCCTTCCTTCCTTCCTTCCTTCTTTCCTTCCTTCCTTCCTTCCTTCCTTCCTTCCTTCCTTCCTTCCTTCCTTCCTTCCTTCCTTCCTTCCTCCCTCCCTCCCTCCCTCCCTCCCTCCCTCCCTCCCTCCTCCCCCCCCCTCCCTGATTTTATTGATAGTAGTTGGCCTGTTCAGGTGCTGCTTCATCTTTATTCAACTTTGAAAAGTTATAGGAGTCTGTATTCAAAATTATGTATCCATTAGTTTCAGGTTCTCTAGTTTCCTTCCTTCCTTCCTTCCTTCCTTCCTTCCTTCCTTCCTTCCTTCCTTCCTTCCTTCCTTTCCTTCCTTCCTTCCTTCCTTCCTTCCCTTCCTTCCTTCCTTCCTTCCTTCCTTCCTTCCTTCCTTCCTCCCTCCCTCCCTCCCTCCCTCCCTCCCTCCCTCCCTCCCTGATTTTATTGATAGTAGTTGGCCTGTTCAGGTGCTGCTTCATCTTTATTCAACTTTGAAAAGTTATAGGAGTCTGTATTCAAAATTATGTATCCATTAGTTTCAGGTTCTCTAGTTTCCTTCCTTCCTTCCTTCCTTCCTTCCTTCCTTCCTTCCTTCCTTCCTTCCTTCCTTCCTTCCTTCCTTCCTTCCTTCCTTCCTTCCTTCCTTCCTTCCTTCCTTCCTTCCTTCCTTCCTCCCTCCCTCCCTCCCCTCCTCCCCTCCCTCCCTCCCTCCCTCCCTCCCTCCTCCCTCTCTCCCTCCCTCCCTCCCTCCCTCCCTCCCTCTCTCTCCCTCCCTCCCTCCTTTCTTTCCTTCCGCCTTTCTGTTTTTTTCTTTGTGAGTCTTGCTAATGAGTTATTATTCTTTTTTATTCTTTCAAAGATCTAGCTTTTGTTTTATAGATTTTTGAATTTTTTTTTTTAGTTGTCATTTCACTGATTCGTCTCTCATGTATTATCTTCCTTCTGATAGTTTTTGCATTCTTTTTTAGGTCTTTTTCTAGCTGCTTAAGCTGTGGTAACTGATTATTTTTCTGGGCTTTTCCTTGCTTCCTAATGAATGCTTGCATTGCTATGAACTTTCCTTTTAACATTGCTTTTGCTGTGTTCTATATGTTCTGGTAACCCGTAACTTCTTTCTCCTTTGTAGTCTTTTGATTTTATTCCCATTGCACTCTTTGACAGACAGGTTGTTCATCATGAGTTGTTTAATTTCTAAGTGTTTGAATATTTCCTCCACTTTTGTTTTATGATTGATTACTATTTTCATAGGTTTGTGATCTGAGAAGATGAAATACAGAAATATGAAAAATGAAAACCTCTCTCTTTTAGTATGTAATTAATGTAGTAGGTCTGGCTAAACACTTCCTATTCCTCATTAGCACTTGAACTAGAATCCAGGACATATGGAGTAAGTGAACTATTCAACATGTGTTAAATAGGGTTGGTTAGGAGTCCAAGAAGGTGTCCAATAAAATGAACGTTGTCTATAAGTGTAACTATGGTAGAGCAGAACATGTGCTAGAAAACAGTTCTGTTTTGCAGACATCAACCATCAGCTTGTATCTTCATCATTTATTTATTTATTTACTTACTTATTTTTTGATTTTTGGTTCACACCTGGCAATGATCAGGGGTTACTCCTGGCTCTGTACTCAGGATTTACTCCTGGCGGTGCTCAGGGTACCATATGGGAAGTCAGGGAATCGAACCCGGGTCAGCTGCATTCAAGGCAAATGCCCTACCTGTTGTGCTATCACTCCAGCTCCATGTATCTTAATTGATTCAGGAGAAATATTGTGTTCTAGGTTTCACACACAATGGAAAATAGGGCGCTAGTTTCTTTCCAAATCCTAGATATAATGCTGTTTTTCTATGGTCCAAATGATACTATCTTTATACAAACAGTGTATACTTTATCACTGTTTATCATGTGATTTGTTTAATTCTTGATTTGCATACTGACAGTGTGAATATGATTCACACAAGGTTCTTATAGTAACCTGGCTAACTCACTGGGGATGTAGTTGACAAATCTTTAGGGTAAAAGAAAACATTATTTGATGCTCTTAAAAGGACACAGTAGACCTATACTTTTCAAGGAGACCTTAAATAATTTAGTGACATAATTTTGTCTAGAGTGTTGGTGAGTTAATAGTACCTGTGATTATGTCTATTTATTACAGAGAAATTGAAGTGAAGAAGTAATTGGTTTTCTTCTAACTACTATAGTGGAACTGTCAGTAATAAGAGTTACTTTCTTATTTATTCAGTTCTGTCCTCACCAGGCTAAGATATGGAGCTCTGATTCTCATTTCACAGAGTAACAATTTGGGTAAAGAATTTATGACTTTTACTATTACTTGTGAGTTACAATTTTATTTTTGTAAAATTACTTAATGCAGATGGAATGCAAAGGATATAGCAAAATAGATTTGTGATATGTAGCATTCAAGTACATTTTCTAAAACATATTCTTGAGAAAGGTAACTCTAGAAGTTTAGCAGTTGTTGCGCTGTTCCTGGCTTTATCCCTGCTCTTCAGTACCTTAACACAGAACTGAGCTTCTGGAACTGGATTGTAATCCTGTATTGTCACTGAGTATCGGGGAGGGGATCACAAAATATTACAAATTGTTTTACAATAAATTATTAGTTCAGTAAATGTTTGATTTGAATACCTATTTAATGTGCCTATATGTAGGGTTGTGTAACAATTTCTTGGGTAAAAGGGGTCACAGGCATAAAAAGCTTAAGTAGCCCAGACACCTCAGCCTTGAATTATACCAATAAAGCCACTGCCATCAAATTTGAAAGCATATGTTATTAGATCCATGTGCACCAAAAGGTATAACTAGATAACTTTAGTTGGAAAATGCTTGTATTTCTGGACATGCTGACGATGACAGGGGTTTGTTTGATCTTATTTTTCACTTGTCAGGAATCAGTGCATATGACACAGGCTTAGTGTTTAGGTAGATGAAAGACTCAAGAGTTTATGTTAACAAAAGTGAGGAATCTTGGAGCCTAAGGCACATGACGGGAATTGTCACATCTGTCAGATTAAATTGTGTTTTAGATGTTCTTTGAAATGAAAGTACTGGAAATTTCCATATTAGTTATACCATTGGCTTCCTAAATTGCAAGTTTCATTGATCTCAGTGCACTAATTTTTAAAAAATTATTGGTCTTTTTAGATGATTTTTGGTATTCCATTTGAGCCTGATTTAAAGTTGTTATGGAATTATGTTATGTACTGTGTAGTTCCTGCTACGGTGGGGTCAGGCACATTGACACATTTCTTTACCTTGAGACTTCCATCTGGGAAGTTTCTAAAACTCAAATCTGATTTTTTTCTCAAAAGCTCTCCCAGCCATTCTCATCTATCTATCTATCTATCTATCTATCTATCTATCTATCTATCTATCTATCTATCTATCTATCTATCTATCTATCTATCTATCTATCTATCTATCTATCTATCTATCTATCTATCTATCTATCTATCTATCTATCTATCTATCTCCTGCTATCTCTTGCCCACTTTAAAATATAACTGTTATTTGTGAAGCCACGTAAATGCCTACATAATCCTCATCCTCTATTTTATGCTGTGAAGAACACACAGAGCATCAGAATATGGGAGAGAGGGCGTCAAACCTAGACACAAATATTTAGGTATAAGCAAAACTAGTTTTTGAATTAGACACAATGCAAGGTACTTCTATTTATCTTTACAAGGTATCTGTGCACCTGCACTTACTTTCCTGGATTTAACTTTTATTTAATTTTTTGGGGGGCCACACTTGGCAATGCTCAGGGGATATTGCTGGCTCTGAACTCATTTACTTTTGGTGGTGCTCAGGGGACTAGATGGGATGTCAGGGATTAAACCCAGGTCAGTTACATGCAAGACAAGTGCCCTATCTGCTGTATGATCTCTCTGACTCCTACCTTTTATTTTTTGCACAATCTTTTTGTCTGTTTCTTTAGTACTCAGGAAGATTTGTGCAAACGAGTATTTCTGTTGTTCTAATTTCTAATGAAGGAGGAGGGATTCAGGAGATTGGGGACAGGCTATGTTCCCCAGGACTCAGTGGTAGCCTTTGACAGTTTACTGTTTTTCTACCAGGCCAGCATTAAATATTTTAGGGCAGTTTAAACCTTATAATTCCCTAGGCCTTGCAGGTAAGGCAGTGTTGTATAATAGAAAAATAAAGCCTACTTTCCTTTTGTTTTTTAGTGTTTCAGATTTAAAGTTTAGAAGAATCCTGACATTTTACCAGGACACTTTAAAACAAATTTGAGCCTCATTTTTCCTATTTGTTAAGTGGGACTATAAGTGTACACATCAGTAGAATTGTAAGGTAGCTTGAGGTCATGTGAAGGGAATGAAGGTTCTCTTAGCAAATCTTTGATGCTCCTACAGGAATTTTCCATGATGCTCATTCTTCGTTTCTTTCAGTCTTAAAGGAAGTGTTGTGGCTCGGCCCTCCTCTTTCCTTTTCCATTACGTGCTAGAGATGACTCCTGTCTTGGGAACGTGATATGTAGAACTGCGTAGGAGACAATGTACCTCCTAAGCCAATGATGGGAATTTTTTTGTTTTGTTTTTCATTTTTTGCCTGGGGGTGAGGTGGGGGTTGTAGATGGGAGTTTTAAGCTTTTCGTTAGGAAGAAAGGGAGCTGCTGAGCACTCCTGTGGCTCTATTTTTTTTTTTCTTTTTGGGTCACACCCAGCTATGCTCAGGGGTTACTCCTGGTTCTTAGCTCAGGAATTACTCCTGGTGGTGCTGGGGGTAGGGGGGACCACATGGGATGCCGGGATTGAACCCGGGTCAGCTGCATGCAAGACAAACGCCCTCCCTGCTGTGCTATCTGGCCCCACTCCTGTGCCTCTTGCCCTGCATTTTGGCATTGCTGGAGAAAAGCACTTAGAGGTTGAATAAATGTGAATTTCTGGTACAGATTAAAAATGGGGCAATCTTTTCAATTTGCTGGACTGTGAAATACAAACTAGATTATTAATATTATAGGGGGTATGGAGCCGACAGTCTATTTAGCTTTATTTTAAAACAAGTTTGATTGGGAATGATGTGACTTTTCTCTGGATTCATCCAGATGACAAAGGCTAGTCATGAAGAGTGTCAGTAATGACCATGGCAGTGATTTATCCTGTGCATTTGCCTCCTGCATATGCTAAAAGGCATCAAAGTGATTTTAGTGGTTGAAAAGGAGAAGGTGAGGCTGGAAATCAAATTATAAACCCATCCAACTCTTGGCCTACAGACCTGGGTAGCATTACTTGTTGTCAAGGAGGGAAAGCAACTCAGATTCAAGTTCAAGGGATTATTCCACATTGACATTGTAGCCTCTTTGACAAATTCCATTTAGACATAGATTAATTAGCCAGCAAAGACTGAAACAGTTCTAGTAGGCTGCTCTGTGGCGGGATACTGGGGGCTGGAGCTGGGAAACAGACTGGGGTCCTGAGAGCCAGTGAGTGGGAAGTCACAGCCACCGTAAGGGTTGATGCCTGCACTGGACTTTGCATGCTGGAGCACTTACTTCCATGTTTGTAAGGAAGAAACAGAATTGTGACAGTTCCCCTGCGTGTCTGGGAGGCTGCCCCTCAGACAGTGGGTCCTGGCACGAGCAACTGCAGCCTCATAGGGTGCTGTGGAACCATTTGTCTGACGAAAACAGAATGATGATTTTGCTATTGCTTAATTATTAGTCTGTGAGGAAATTCGGGGGAACCAACTCCGCCTTTGTTAACTGAAAGTTAGTACTATTAACACTCATTTCTGTGGAGTATTGTCTGGAATATTCCTTTCCAGAATTTTTTTTTTTGTCTTTGTTCACCTCCTTCCTTCATCTGCTGCTTGGATCATCCCTAGCCAAAGCTCTGTCCTCCAGTGGGAACCTTTGAGTCCTGGATGGGTAGTGGCAGATCTTCCAGACTCCCCACCACATTGCACAACTGAAGCTGGCACTGGAGTGGGTCTGGGGTCTCATGCAGAATAGTGCTCACCCCCTGGCACTCACCCACCTGGTGCACACCTCACACTCCCCTCTCACACCAGTAGCGTCCTCCAACAGGGCCCTGCCCCCTCCCCCAGCCTCTTGTCCTTTGATGGAGTGCTCTGGCTTCTTTCCTTCCTTGGGGGGAAAACTTCCTGCAGGATTTACCATCCTTAGATGCTTTCTTCCAAGCAGCTACCAGAGATAATTACAAAAAAATAAATGGTGATACAATTGCAAAGTGGTGATACAGCCCCTTTCAAAGTCAAGTGACTTGGGGGACTGTTGGAAAGCCCACCGCCGGGTACCTTTATTTTCTGTCAGGGTTGTTTTGGAGGCAGAAACTGCAAAGTGTCCTGCACTATATTGACTGTCTGGTGGCTGCAATATTAACGGAGAAGATGAGAGCTGGGACTTTGGTACTGGTGCTGGTTTTTATGTAGCTGCTACTGAAAATATGAAAAACTACAGAATCTATTCTTATGTAACAGAGGAGCTTCCCCAGCTCATAAATGCCAATTTTTCGGTGGATCACCAAAGGATGTCTATTTTTTGGGCATTCAATGGGAGGCCATGGAGCTCTGATTTGTACTTTGAAGAAACCTGGAAAATACAAATCTGTGTTAACCTTTGCTCCAATTTGCAATCCAGTGCTTTGTCCTTGGTGCTAAAAGGCCTTTGGTGGATACTTAGGAACAGATCAAAGTAAATGGAAGGCTTACAATGCTACCCATCTTGTGACATCTTATCCAGGCTCTCAGCTGGACATACTTATTGATTAAGGAAAAGATGACCAGTTTCTTTCAGATGGACAGTTACTACCTGATAATTTCATAGCAGCCTGCACAGAGAAGAAAATTCCAGTAGTTTTTAGATTACAAGAGAGGAAAAGCTTTCAATATTTCACCATTAACTGCTGAGGATTATTGTGGGCTTTCACATATTATTCCTGGGATGAACCCAGAGTCATGACAGAGCCTGGCAATCTACCCGTGGTGTATTCGATATTCCAAAAACAGTAACAATAATGGGCCTCATTCCCAATGAATGGCATCCACTCGAGCAAATCGATAAACAGTGGGAAGACAAGTGACAAGTTATTTTGGAGCCTACTTCTTTTTCTAATGACCATGACTCTGCTTTATTTTAACAAATGTCCTTCACCTTGTAGGTTAAACTGGGATTAATTGCTTTTGCAAGTGCTTTACATTCACTATCTTCCCGTTGATCATCTATTTGCTAGAGGGGGCACCGGGAATATCTCCATATGTCCTGTCTCATGCTAGTAGAACCCAAAGGCATCTGCTTGCTCCAGGAACATAAAGAGTCTCAAACCATTATATTAGGTCATCGGAATGACCTAATATAAATGTTACTGGTATTTGGCATATCAAATACAACACGAGCAGCTTGCCAGGCTTTCCGTGCGGGTGGCATACTCTTGTAGTCACCTATAAATAAAGCATTTATTGATAAACCCGCGGCTGCTAGTGGCTGCATGAGCCGGGCTGTGATAGTCTGGTCTGCGGGTGGAGTTGTCATGAGAGGGAAGTCGGATGTGGAAAATGGCGGCCCCCATGTAGTGGGGGTAGGGGGTCGTCTGGCTTGTTGTGAGGCTCTGCTGGGGTGAACATTTTTAACTTGAACATTTTTACTTTAACATTGACATGAACATTTTTAACTTAATTTTATTTTTATGTTTTAGATTCCTTTGCATTTCAAGGAGAGAAGCTGTGGCAGTTTTTACCTAAGGGAAGAATGATGTAGCACCTTCTTCTTACTTTCTCATACTTCCAGGTAAATGAATCTGTTAATCGCGAGTTCCTTAAGAAATGAGCTTTACTTCATCCAAGTTGTAGTTGGTGTTCTGTGTTTGACATGTGCAAAACTTCATTTTACTTTCAGAAGTTTATTATTATCTCAAGATGAATGTCAAGGATGGAGGCGACTCAGATTGCTTTCCAATCTGAGTGTGGGACAATACTCTTTTTCCATAGTGACACAATTATTTGGGTGCTTTGAAGTTTTGTAAAGATGGCAATTGCTGGTAATAACAAAGTCTTCAGAATTATCTCTTCCCAGAGTGGCAAATGACTTAAACTCTAGGGAATGTAGTTAGAGGACAGGAAGAAAATACAGGGATTGAGGCACTTGCCTTGAATGCAACCATGAATCAAGTCTTGTTCAAATCCATGGCGCCATATGTGATTTCCTGAGTGCTACTAGGATTGATCCCTAGGCACAAAGCCAGTAGTAAACCTAGAGCACTGCCCAGTGTGGTCCTAACTTCCCCACACTTAAAAGAATGTAATTGGAAGAACTACACAATTAAAAATATGTTTACTTGATAAGAATATTTTTTTCTCTTTTTGAACTTGATAAGGGCCAGGGGATCATACAGTGGGCAAAGTGTTTGCCTTGCACACGCCGACCTGGGTCCAATACTTATACCCCTTATGGTTCCCAAATCCCACCTAGAAGTGATCCCTGAGGATAGAGTCAGAAGTAGGCCCTGAGCACTGCCAGGAGTGCCCTCAAAATGAAAGACATGACAATATTAAGTCTTCTTAATTTTTAGTTTATAATCCATTGGTCTTAATATTAATCCATCATTTTTATCATGCTTCAAATAGTTATTTAAATAAAAATGGTCTTGGAAATTGAAGCATATTTTTTTCTTTCTAACTTGTAATATCTTAGGGGGTGTCTGCTTTCTAGAACATTTGAGACTAGTATTCCCAGTGGATGATATGACTGGTGTTAGTCAGGGCAAATGTCTGGAATGTCATGTTTGTTGTGTTCTTATAACTGATAATTTTGAGTCTCTTGGAAATGCAATATTTTGTATTATCTGGCAAAACTAACCTTAAAAAACAAACACAAAGTACTTTAGGGATGTCATTAATGTTAAAATATCTCAGTATGAAATGGGAGGTTTCTAGCTTTAGCAGAGTTCCTCTTCTTTTGTTTTCTCTAGAGATGTTTCAGTGGACATAAAAATGAAAATAGGCAAGCTGTGTTTAATGTACATGTACCTTTACAGGTTCTTATTTTTTGCTTTTTTATTTAACAAAATGGTGTAGGGATTTTGTTAGTGGTTTTTCATTTTGTATTTTTACTTTTGGTGCATCTTACTGATAAAAGAATAAGTGTCAGAGTATCTTAATTATTTTTTTTCACCAATGAACAGCTTTGTAGGAAATAATAAAATTTGTGTCCTTTAAGAAGGATATTTAATAATTAATAATAATATAAAAAGAAAAACAATCTTATTCAAAAGTTGATAATTCAAATAAATATCACCAAAAATTTTATTCTTCACAAGTTATTACTGAATTTGTTAAGGAACCAGAATGATTCCAGGCCATTTGAAGGCACAAGGAAATGTTCTAATCTTGGGTCTCAAGATAATTAATATTTTTTAGAATGGATAAGATGATCTGAAAGAGAACAGTATGTGAAGAACAGAACACCACATAGACTGGTTCTTAAAAGTTTTTTGGTGGTAGAGGCTGGAGAGAGTACGGTGGGTGGGACCCTTGCCTTTCATGCTGCTGGCTGACCTGGGCTTGATTCCTGGCACCTCATATGGTTCCTTGAACCCACAAGGAACAACCCCTGAATGACAGGCGGTAAGCTCTGAGTACATATTGGTGTGGCCTAAAAATTATATAAATTTGTGATGATAGTAGAAAAGTAGACATTATAAAATGGGTAGCAGCCAAAAGCTGAATAAGGTGTTTTTGGGCAAAGCCAAAGTACAAGGATGTTAATATTCCGATATGTTCTTATTGTTGAAACAGATAGGGAATGCTTGGGTGGTAGATGTCAGAGGTCAGCCGACTGAACTGGGCTCTAGTGATAGCCACAGGGCTGTAGGCCCCTCTGGATAGTCTTGGATATTTCCAGGGACAGTGACAACTCCCAGGTGGTATAAACTTGGGAAAACCAGTTTTCCCGATTTGCCTCTCATCTATTAAGTCCATTATGGACTCAAGGACTTAAACAGTTTCAGACCTCAGGTTCTTTGGCTCTGTGTGCAGTAGAAATGGAAATACAGCCAAGGAAAGTTTTATTGGGGGCTTATGTTTGAGCACAAGTCAGGCAGCATGAAGACTAGCGTTTTCCAGCTGGCTCCCAAAAAAGGAGCCTGATTAGGGGTAGTAAGCTAGTTCCCACAGAATTTGAGAACATCTGTCTGTTCTGGCAGCTCTTTTATTCATTGTTAGCAGATACTTTACTCAGTTGCAGGAACTGTGCATGCCTCGCTGGTCTGCACATAGTTTACTACACACGGTTCCAAGATTTGCACACTGCACTATTGGCTGCACCATGCCAAGTAGAGATCAGTGGCACATGGCTTCACAGGATGGTGGAGTTGCTTATTAACACCACTCAGGAAAATTGTATGTCAAGAAAACTATTTTTTGCCTTGCTTTGTCAGGGAAGTATGTAGTCAAAGATTTGCTTAGCTTGCCCTGAACAATTTTTAGGTTGGGCTGTTTGACCTGACAGCACTATATGTTAGGAAAATTTTTTAATCATTTCTGAGGAATTTATAGGTTGGGATTCTTGATTGGTGTGATTGGTCAAGTCCAGTCTTTGAGCAGTGACCCTTCACCAGCCTTGGAAGAAACAAATTGTGAACTTTCAGAGAGTGTTGGTGATCTTGTTCCTCTGGCTAGCTCACACACCACTCCAGTACTTAGTGTTTCTGGATCCTAGCAGAACTAGTTATTTTATTTAAATATTATGTGCCATGAAGTCACACAAGACTTACCCAGGGGTTCTCTGGTTTCCTACAGGAGACGTTTCCCCCCCATGTCCCTCTCAGTCAAACTGCTCTACCCTATATTGTGTTGTTTTATTTCCTATCTCTTTTTGGTAGCCTGAAGTATATCCATATTTGTCCTCATCACTTACTTTCCTCCATCAAGGGAAAGGTATGCAGCTGTCTCCCAGTGCTCTGTTCTCCGGCCTCAGCGTCAGATCTTCCCATTTCTCTGCCTTATGTTCCTCTCCTATCTATTCTCCCTCCCATTCATGCCGATCACTCAGAGTTGTGTGGATCTCCACACTCTTCTTTCTGCCTGGAATACTTACTTTCTTCCTTTCTAGCACTGTGGTTCCTGAAAGGAACTTTTACTCTTTCCTTATCAGTAATCTCTCCCTTGAAACACTCCTGTGTCGGTCTCTCCAACATTTGAAACAGCCTGTAGCATCAGTGTGGCACTGAAGAAAGAAAGAAGCGGCAAGCGAGTCACCAGAATATCCAAACCAGTAGGTGCCTCTTCCTATTCCCTTGGCCTTTTCCCATTCTTTGCTCTTATAGTTATTGTTTGAGACTCTCAGACATGGGGCAGAGCTGCTACTTGCTCTCCCTGTGCCCAGCCACTCATGAGGCACCTGGGAGGCATGGCGGGTTCTAGCCCTGGCCTGCCACCCCAGCAGAGCCTCACTACAAGCCAGACGACCCCCCCCTACTTCATGGAGGCCACCATTTTCCACATCTGGACTTCCCTCTCGTCACAACTCCACCCAGCAGACCAGTCTATCACAGCCTGGATCATCGACACCCACCCTGCAGCAGTTTTTTTTTTTTTTTAATCCGGCCCAGGTATGCTGAACCAGAGACTCTCAGACATGGGGCAGAGCTGCTACTTGCTCTCCCTGTGCCAGCCGCTCATGAGGCACCCGGGAGGCATGGCGGGTTCTAGCCCTGGCCTGCCACCCCAGCAAAGCCTCACAACAAGCCAGACAACCCCACCCCCACTCCATGGCGGCCACCATTTTCCACATCCGGACTTCCCTCTCGTCAGAACTCCACCCAGCAGACCAGCCTATCACAGCCCGGCTCACTGCGGTTCACACATTCATCAATAAATGCTTTATTTAGAGGTGACTACAAGAGTATGCCACCCCGACGGCAAGCCTGGCAAGCTGCTTGTGTCGTATATGATATGCCAAATACCAGTAACATTTATAGTAGGTCATTCCTCTGACCTAATATAATGGTTTCAGGCTCTTTATGTTCCTGAAGCAAGCGGATGCCTCTGGGTTCTACTAGCATGAGACAGGACATATGGAAATATTATTGGTACCCGCTCTAGCAAATAGATGATGAACGGGAAGATAGTGATAGTGATAGAGTCATTGTTTTGTCCTTACTATTACATGGTGGTCCTAGGGTTTCTCCTTGAGCAGAGAACAGATCTGCCCTATCTTATTTTGGTGGTTTGGCTAGTTCCTACTGTAGTGTTTGGAAAATTGAAAGTTTGTATACAAATTAACTTATATTTGTTTTGTATTTTGTAGACCTTGGTTTATCAAATAACATGCAATGGCTGTTGGTTCAATCTTTTCTTGAATGAAGCTTGATTTTAAATAAATACTAATGTAAAAACATAAAGTAGTGACTTGCTAGTTGCCCATACTTGAAAATAAACAAGTCAGCAGTTTGTTATATATATGTATATACACTCACACATATATATACACACACACAGATCCTATACATTGTATGTATGTGTATGTATATGTGTATGTACTATATACATACATATATATTATATCTCTCTTTTCAATATGTTTTAGACTTTTAAAATATTTTGATTTAACAAAACAGGTAGGGGCCGGAGTGATAGCCCAGCGGGTAGGGCGTTTGCCTTGCACGCGGCCAGCCTGTGCTGGCCCGGGTTCGATCCCGGCATCCCATATGGTCCCCAGAGCACCGCCAGGAGTGATTCCTGAGTGCAGAGCCAGGACTAACCCCTGAGCGTCGCTGGGTGTGACCCAAAAAGCAAAAAAAAAACAAAAAAACAAAACAAAACAGGTAGGACATAAAGTCATTTATTTTTGGTGGGGCCAGGGATCAGGCAGGGCCTCACACATGCAAGGAAAATGCTATACTACTCTTATAGGAGCCATATTCCTGCTCCTACACAGAAATATATTTTTTTTAATTTTTTACTTTTACAATTAAAAGGTATACAATTAAAAGTTCATATTTGGGTTTTGGTCATACAGTGTTCCAGCACCCATCCCGCCACCAGTGCCCATCTCCCACCACCAACATCCCGGTTTCTTCCCCCTCCCCAGACCTCCTCCATGGCAGGTTCTTTATTTCTTTCTGTTTCTCTCTCTCTCTCTCTTTTCCTTTCCCTCCAGACTATGGATTACAGAACATACATTAAAGGGTTGTCATGTGTATCTTTTGCCTCTATTTAATGCTCAGTTCTAGGTTGGCATTAGTACCCTCGACAATTGTTAGCACATTGTTCCATTTTCTAGACAGAAATATTTTAATGAGTGTCAGCTTTTCTTGCTACAACTTATTTTTTTTAGTGTAAGTGTGCTATTTATTTATTCATCTATTTAATTTAGAGGACTCCCAAATAGTGCTCAGGGGACCTGGGGGCTACTCTCGGGCATACTTGGCGCAACAGTGGGAGCCTGATGGTTCCTCTTCAGATGAGGTGCTGCTCAATAGGAAAGGGTCACCAAATGGCGCTTTGGTGTGTCATCAAATGACAAAATATTATTTATATGTTACTTTTACTGTGAGGCCACACCCATGATGCTCAGGGAATCATATGGTATTGGAGACTAAACTCAGACCTCCCCATACAAACATGCATTCTAGACTTCAGCCATCTCCCAGCCGTGATTCTGCTTATATTTTTAAAAAACTTTATTTTTAAAGTTATTATAGTTTAGATTATGTGTATAGTATTGTTTACATTTGTTTATTTATTTGGATATTGACCCAGAAAGTAGATTGGTGGCTGCTTAGGAAGTGTTGGTAGGGTAGAATGAAATGTTTAATTGGTATAGAGTCTTAGTTTGCAAGATGCAAGTTCTGGAGATTGGTTGCAGAGCAGTGTGAATGTACTTTAATAGTGAATACTGCTAAAATATTATCATGAAAATAGAAGTAGATTTGTGTGTATTTTACGTAACTGCAAAATAAAAGAAAGTTAAAGGCTTTGAGGTAAAAAACCATATGAAAGAATTTCTTTGATTTGGGAACATTTTCTTCCTTAAGTTTTATTTTACACTTGCTGAATTTAAAATCTCTTTTTTTGTCTAAATATGTCATATTTAATAAAACAAACTATATAGTTATATTACTATCTTTGAATTTAATTTTAGATCATGTGGTAACCTTTATTCTCATTGCTTATATTTGCAGTTAACATCTGATTCAAAATTCTTCATTTCCTAACCTGTTTTTTCTTCAGTAAAGATAATAGGATCTTATTAATCATTCAGCAATACTTGTATGGCAGTTAACTTCTATGGGAGAGAACAGAAATATTTATACTGTCAAAGCAGACGGTATAACCAACCTCAAGATTTGATTTGATTGCTCATAGAGAGCTCGTCTCTACCCTTCCTCCCATAAGCCATATTGAAGACCTTTCATGTGAAAAAGTGTGGCTCTGAAATTGTCAGTAACACTGGTGTTGGAAAGAGCACAAGTTCAAAAAGTCCAGCGGATACTTAGGAAACAGTGTTCTTTTTACAAAAGTTCCAGTTCTCTAGGTCTTGACTTTTTGTTTTGTTTTGGCCCACACCCAACTTTGTTCAGAGCTTATTCCTGGCTCTACATTCAACCATCCTTCTTGCTGTGCTCAGGGACCATGTGAGGTGTGGGGATTGAACCCTGGTGGGTCCTATGCAAGCCAAGCATTCTACCTGCTATACTATTACTCCAGCTCTAGTCTTGGCTTCTGAAACTATTAGTCATCACCAGATGTAAGAGGTCATGTACCCTGAAATGCGAGTCCTGAAAAACTTGGCGGCAGTAAAATGTTGCTGAATGTTTAACAACCAAAAATTAGTTTAAAATTAATCTTTTAATTTGGCAGTACTTTCCTATGTTGCATTTCTTGGGCTCAAAAGGGTTGCAAGTGGAAAATGTTTAAGAAGCCTTCTTCTGTGTCAGACTCTTTCTGAAGAGCTTTAAAAGAAAAGCGTAAGAACATTTGAGGGGAAAGAGAGGATTCAAAAGAAAGAATTATCACCTATCTCAGTTAATTAGACTTTTAGAAAACATTGCAAACAAGTTCCTATGGTGAAGGCCATTTAAAAACAAAATTAATCTCTTCTACTGAGATACTGTCAAATACAAGGTGATACTAAAAATATTTTCTAAAGTTTTAAAAGTTATGTAATTATAAATGCTGGCTAATATTAGTAACATTTATACTTAAATAGATTAATAAAGTCTGGTGTCTTTTCAATCCCTCAAACAAATGCTGAGATGACTTATGATTTGTTAGGAATAAAATACACTCTGTGATTGCCAAGAGCCCTTCTTGACTTAGATATTAAGATTTTTATTTACTAAAATTTAAAAGATCATCTCTATTGCCGTGTAGTGGGAAATAATTAAATATTCTAGTGGGATATTAAAATTCTGATGATATAGCAGCATTATTCACAATAGCCAGAATCTGGAAGCAACCAGAATGCCCGAGAATCGATGACTAGATAAAGAAGCTTTGCTACATCTACACAATGGAATACTGTGCAGCTGTTAGGAAAAATGAAGTTACAAAATTTGCCTACAAATGGATGGACATGGAGAAGATTATGTTGGAGCGAAATTAGCCAGAAGGAGAGAGACAGATACAGAATGACTGCATTTATCTGCATAACATAAATATATAGGTACATATTATGATACCAATATCCAAGGTCAAGTGAAACATATATCAGGAGGTCTTGTCAAAGGTGGAAATTATCACAAACATGTGGGAGTCAGAGGCTAGGTAAGACAGAAAATGGAACAGTGTGCTAACAATTGTCGAGGGTACTAATGCCAACCTAGAACTGAGCATTAAATAGAGGCAAAAAGATACACATGACAACCTTTTAATGTATGTTCTGTAATCCATAGTCTGGAGGGAAGGAAAAGAGAAAGAGAGAGAAACGGAAAGAAATAAAGAACCTGCCATGGAGGAGGGCTGGGGAGAGGGGAGGGAACCGGGGCGTTGTTGGTGGGAGATGGGCACTGGTGGCGGGATGGGTGCTGACCAAAACCCAAATATGAACTTTGTAATTATATATCTTTGTAATTGTAGAAATAAAAAAATTTAAAAAATTTGCCTATAAATGGATGGACATGGAGAAGATTATGTTGAGTGAAATTAGCCAGAAGAAGAGACAGATACAGATTGACTGCATTTATTTGCATGACATAAATATATATGTACATATTATGATACCAATATCCAAGGTCAAGTTAAGCATATATAAGGAGGTCTTGTCAAAGGTGGAAATTATCACAAACATGTGGGAGTCAGAGGCTAGGTAAGACAGAAAATGGAACAGTGTGCTAACAATTGTCAAAGGTACTAATACCAACCTAGAACTGAGCATTAAATGGAGGCAAAAGATACACATGACAACCCTTTAATGTATGTTCTGTAATCCATAGTCTGGAAGGGAAGGAAAAGAGAAAGAGAAGAGAGAAAGGGAAAAGAAATAAAGAAGCTGCCATGGAGGAGGGCTGGGGGAGGGGGAGGGAACCGGGGACGTTGGTGGTGGGAGATGGGCACTGGTGGAGGGATGGGTGCTGGAACACTGTATGACCAAAACCCAAGTATGAACTTTTAATTGTATATCTTTGTAATTGTATATCTCATGGTGGTATAATAAAATACTTTAAAAAAAAAGAATTGTGACTTCAACTTCTGTGTCTGTGTTTAGGTATTACTCTACCCACCAGACCAGCCTATCACAGCTTGGCTCATCGCGGATCCACCCTGCAGCAGTCTTCTTTTCAAACCGCTTAGGTATGCTGATCCAGAGACTCACAGACATGGGGCAGAGCTGCTACTGGCTCTCCCTGTGCCCAGCTGCTCACGAGGTGCCCAGGAGGGATGGCGGGTTCTAGCCCTGGCCCGCCACCCCTATCAGAGCCTTGCAACAAGCCAGATGACCCCACTCTGGGAGGGCCTCCATTTTCCACATCCGGACTTCCCCTGTCAGAACTCCACCCAGCAGACCAGCCTATCACAGGCCCGGCTAGTATGGTCGCAAGCTGCCACACAGTTCATCAATAAATTCTAGATTTTCGTGTGGGAGCCAGAGGGTTAGGTAATACAGAGAAGGGAACATGTGTGAATAAATGTCGAAAGGGCTGATACCAACATAGAACTGGAGCATTAAATACAGGCAAAAAATGCACATGATGGCTTCCTAGTGTATGTAGTGCAACCCACAATGTGTAGGAGAAGGAAGGGAGAGAGAGGGAGAAAAGAAAAGAGAGAAAGAACCTGCCATTTAGGCAGGCTATGGGAGGGGGGAGGGAATTGGGGACATTGGTGGTGGGAAATGGGCACTGCTGGAGGGCGGGTGCTGGAACACTATGTGTCCAAAAATCTCCAAACATGAACAACGCTGTAATTGTATATCTCACGGTGGTATAATAAAATGTGTAATTAAAAAAAAAAATAAAAATAAATGCTGGATTTAGAGATGACTACAAGAATATGCTACTTGCACAGCAGAGCCTGGCAAGCTACCCGTGTTGTATTTGATATGCCAAATACCAGTAACAATTATAGACCTCATTCCCATGATCTGATGGAATGGTTTGAGGCTCTTTATGTTCCTGGAGCAAGCAGGTGCCCTTGGGCTCTACTAGCATGAGACAGGACATATGGAGATGTTACTGGTGCCTGCTCGAGCAAATCGATGATGAACGGGAAGACAGTGATACAGTGAAACAGTGAACATTTTCTATGACACTCATGAAATGATAGTATTCATATTAGTACAGAATCTTCTGAGATAAGCACATGAAAAATGCTCAGATTTCATATTTTCTTTTATAAATTAGTGTTTGGGGTGTCACAACCAACGATGCTCAGGGCTCACTACTGTCTGTACTGAGGGGACATGACCTGTCACTGTGCTTGGAAGGACATAGTAGCTGCCAGGATTTCAACAGGGGTCATGGTAGCAGTCACACGCTCAGCCAGCACCTTAACCTTTACTATCTCTACAGCCCTTCATTTAATTTTACTCAGAGGCTCATCCCAGTGGACATAGAGATTTGCCAACTCTGGGAGTCCACATGCTAGACCTCCATAAACCTCCTCCTCTTACTAGATCCAATCATAACCTTACAAGCTCACTCCTTTAATCCTCCACCTGACACACCTTACCACTCTACAAAAGAGCTTAATATTACTGTACCCCTGGAAACAGAGTAAAAAATAACTACTGTTCAAAACCAGACTCCCTGACATTCTAGGAAAAGGGACAAAGAGCAAACGAAAATTGGTTTGTTTTTGCTTTTTTTGGGTCACACTCTGCAATGCTCAGTGGTTTCTCCTGGCTCTGCACTCAGGAGTTACTCCTGGCAGTGCTCGGGAATTATATGGGATGCTGGGGATCGAACCCAGGTCAGCAAATGCCCTACCCGCTGGACTATCGCCAAGCCCCAAGTACACGTGTTTTCTGCTCCGTCAGGTAGTGAGGAGAAATCCTGTTCACCAGAACTGGATATCTTTCGCCATCTGCTGGAAAACTGTTGAACAAGCAAAAGAACATATTAGACTGTAAAAATTCACTTAGATGGAAAAATAAGGCTGAACCACTGGATCCTAAGAGCCTATTATGATGCACCTGGATCACGAGCTGTGCTGTTTCTCCTCTGGGGCTATCCTGAAGTGGTCTGTGACATACGGCCTGTGTGCTTTCCCTTTGAATAGCTAAAGGAGAGGACAAGTGATCTAAACTTCCATCAACTATTCTCTCTCTTATGAATTTGCTTATTTTTACTTCTCTTTATCGGGGTATCAAAGTTTATAAGAGCAATAGTTCTATTTTCTAGCTGCAGAGTTACTACACAACCTTCTGTGTACTTGACACATGGTCTTAGGTGCCAGAGAGATGAAACGGCAGGTCAGGAATGTGCCTTGCATAAGGCCAACACAAGTTTGATCCCTAGTAAGCCCTGTTGTTCCTGGAGCCTTACCAGCAGTGATCTCCGTATGCAGAGCCAGGAGTAAGCCCTGGGCACCACCAAAATGTCAAAAAGGAAAACAAAAACAAAAACAGGGGTCAGAATATAGCACAGCAGGTAGAACGCTTGCCTTGCATGCAGCAGACCCAGGTTCAATCCCGGCATTTTATATGGTCCCCTGAGCTCCACCAGGAGTAACTCCTGAGCACTGCTGGGTGTGACCCAAGAAGCAAAAAAAAAAAAAAAAAAAAACAAAAGAAAAAAAAGAAAGAAAACCAACAACAAATAACATAAAAAAATGGTCTTACAGAATTGCCCACAGCAGCACTGACATTTCATTTTAGGGGAGTTACCTTTAACAAAATACTAATTGAAATTGTATATTTCTGGTGGGAAATATAGTTTCTTATTTTTTGAGATTCAGTAACATTTATTTCTTTTTAGATCATTTTTAAAAAAATGTTTTGGTCTATTTTCAATTTAAATCTTTCACTAAATACTTTATAATATTAGATAACTAGCACTCTGTTCTCTTCTCAAATATCTTATATAATCTCCCCAAGAATTAGACAAAGGACTGTCTCCCATCAATTAAAGTGAGAGGGAGGCTGGAGATAGAAATATTAAGGCTCACTGAGAAGGAAACTCACTTCGGTGTTGCTACAGTATGCTTTCTCTTTCAAAACAACTGCTGGTCTTTATAATTAATACCCCCTTACTAGTAAAGCTCTCATTTGAGAGTCTAGTTTCCAGCTGGAGTGATGATACAGTGGTTAAGGTAGCTGACCTGGATTCGATCCATGGCATCCAGTATGCCCCGAATATTGCTAGCAATAATTCCTAGATAAAGAAACTATGGTACACCTACACAATGAAATGTTAAGCAGCTGTTAGAAAAAAAATGAAGTTATGAAATTTGCTTATAACTAGATGGACATGAAGAGTATTACGCTGAATGAAATTAGTCAGAAGGAAAAGGACAGATTATTAGGTTATAGAATGACTGGCATTCATTTGAGGGATAAAAACAAAGTATGAAACTAATATCCGGGCCGGAGCAATAGCACAGTGAAAAGGGTATTTGCCTTGTGTGTAGATGACCCAGGTTTGATTCCCAGCATCCCATATGGCCCCTGAGCACCACCAGGAGTAATTACTGAGCAAAGAGCCAGGAATAACCCCTGAGCATTGCCGGGTGTGACCAAAAATGCAAACAAACAAACAAACAAAACCCCCTGATATCCAAGGCCAGGCAAACCGAGACCAGGAGGACTTGTCAATGTTCGAATCTACCACAAGAGTGTGGGGTAAGAGGTTAGGGAAAGACAGTGTGCTAGGAAATGTTGGAAGCGGTAACACCAGACTAGAACTGAACACTGAACATAGGTAAAGGGATATATATGATAACCCCTAAACATATGTATTGAAAGCCACAATGTGGCTTTGTACCACAAAGGAAGAGGAAGAGAGGAGTATAACAACAACAACAACAACAATAATAATAGTGAGTGGTATATTAAAAAGTATGAAAGTATGGCATATGAAAAAGCAAAAAAGTGATTTTTTTTGCACCTAGCTGCCCAGTTTTCCCAGCACCATTTGTTGAAGATCCTTTCTTTGCTTCACTTAATATTTTTTGCTCCTTTATCAAAAGATTAAGTGATCGTGATATTTGAAAGTGTGTTTCGGGATATTCAGTTCTAGTCCATAGGTCTATATGTCTCGATCTATGTGAATACCATGCCGCTTTAATTCTGGCTGCTTTGTAATAGAGTTTGAAGATGAATGTGGTACCTCCCCACTAGAGGAAAGTGATATCTCCTATCTTCTTTTCCCAAGGATTGCTTTAGCTATCCATGAGGGCTTATTATTCCATACAAATTTCAGGAGTGTTTGGTCAATTCTTTGAAGAATGTTATGGGTATCCTTACAGAGACTGCATTGAATCTGTATAAAGTTCTAGGGAGCATTATCACTTTGATAATGTTAATTCTCCCAATCCATGAGCAGGGAATGTGTCTCCATTTCCTAAGGTCCTCTTATATTTCCGGAAGCAACAAAATTTGTTGCTTTTGTAGTTTTCAACAAAATTTGTAGTTTTCTTTGTAGAGATCCTTTACATTTTTAGTCAAAGTGATTCCTAGGTATTTGATTTTCTGTGGAGCAATTGTGAATGGGATTTTTTCTTTAATATCCCTTTCTTCCCTTTCATTATTTGCATATAGGAAAGCCATTGATTTTTAGGTATTGATTTTGTACCCTGCCATGCTACTATAAGGAATCTATTATTTCTAGGAGTTTTTTGGTAGAGAGTTTAGGGTTCTCTAGGTATAAAACCATGTCATCTGCAAATAGTGACAGATTGATTTCTTCCTTTCCTATCCGGATGCCCTTAATGTCCTTTTCTTCTCTGATTGCTGTGGAAATTACTTCCAGTAATATATTGAATATTCAAGGTGAGACTGGGCATCCTTCTTGTCCCCGATCTTAGGGGAAGGCTTTCAGTTTTTCCCCCATTGAGAATGGTGCTCACTGTGGGCTTGGAATTGATGGCTTTCGACTATATTGAGGAAGGTTCCTTCAATTTCCATTTTATGGAGAATTTTATCATGAACGGGTGTTGGATCTTGTCAAATGCTTTCTCTGCATCTATTGATATGATTATATTGTTGCAAGGATATCTCTTTTGGTCAGGGGTTTCAGAGATAAGAGTTCAAGGGTAGAATGAAGTAGCCGGAGGATCACTGCTCTTGCTGGCATGTGGTACTGAACAGCAGAACAGGACCTCTTTTTATTGACATGTGGGTACAGACTGATGTCAATTGAAGAGAACAAAGGAGTTGGGTGCAGACTACCATACATAAGGTTTCCACATAGCCCAGTGCTCATACACTCCAGAACACGATCGTAAGGAGGTAGATTAATGCTTGATGTTCAAAATGTTCATCCAATGAGACAATGGATGCATAGGCAGAGGAGAGCTTATGGCTGTGTGCTAAGTATAATGTATAAGTAGTGATAACGGGTAACTAGCAAAGGAAAAGCATACCAGAGTTTTCCAGAGGTTCAGACTCACAGGCCTTTACCTGCCCACTCATCAAGGAGTGGGGTCCTGGGAATGCCACTTGCTTGCAAGGGCCTCATCCGTAACTCATCTGTCCTTTCTGGTTTTATACCAACATCATATGGTTTTTATTTTTCCTCTTATTGATATGATGCTTTATGTTGATTGACTTGTACATGTTGAACCATCCTTGCTTTCCTGGGATGAATCCTACTTGGTCATGATGTATGATCTTTTTGATGACTCTTTTCTTATTTTGGGGGGGGTCACACCGGCAATGCTCAGGGGTTTCTCCTGGCTCTGCACTCAGGAATTACTCCTGGTGGTGCTCGGGGAACCATATGGGATGCCGGAGATCGAAACCGGGCTGGCTGGGCCAGCAGCGCAAAGGCAAACGCCCTACCTGCTGGACTATCGCCTCCGGTCCACCTTTGGGTTTTGTTTGTTAATATTTTATTGAAGATATTAACATCTATCGTTTTCCTTTTTTTGTGACATCTCACCAAGAATAATTCTTGAGTGCAGAGCAGGAATAACGCCTGAGCATCACTGCTTTTTTTTTTCCACAAAAAGCGAAAAAAGAAAAAATGTTTCTAATACTGTGATTTTGAGAAATGAGGCAAAAAAGTGAAAAAGAATAGCTTTTATTTTGTTTACTAGCTTCTGCTGCTAAGTAATTGATATAAAGCCAAATAATGGCATACTTATTATTATAATAACGTAAGTTTCCAAGGATGTTCTATTTCATTTTCATTAATTCCACCATTGATTGATTTAGTTTTCCATCTTTTCTGATTCTTGGCCTTCGGCTGTTCGCTGGCTCGGCTCGCCAGAACTGCTGTTGTGCTCTCTTAGGGCCCAACCTTTCCAGAATGAGCCGCTTGCTCCTCCCATGAAGTGCTAATGGCCCGTCACAAGCTTTCCCCAGCCTCTGGACACCTGGGCCCGGCCCTTAGGGAAGGCCAAGAATGCAGCAAGAGAGGAGGGGCTGAGGCTCAGAGAGCGGTGCGACCTCCCCAGAATCACTCAGATCCTAACTGAGGCACTGGAGAGTGGAGCCAGCAGGGTCTGTCCCTCCAACTGTGTTCTCCTCAGGCACAATTGACACCCCTCACCTCAGCACCTCAAAATTTTGAGACATTGAAGATATTCGAGATGATTTGCAGGGTAATTGAAGCTCATCAACTATTACTGATTTTCTTCCAAATGACTTCTCCAACAGCTGATAAAGACTGATGCAGATTATGTGGCTACCCTTCTCTGCATCCAGCAAGGCTCAGCGGTTACTCCTGGCTCTGCACTCAGGAATTACTCGAGCAGTGCTAAGGGGACTATATGGGATGCTTGGAATTGAACTTGGATTGGCTGAATTAAAGGCAAGAAGCCTACTACACGGCAGAGCCTGGTAAGCTACCCATGTTTTATTTGATATGCCAAAAAACGGTAACCGTTAGGACCTTATTCCCATGTCCTGAAGGAATGGTTTGAGGTTTTTCCTTTCCTGGAGCAAGTAGATGCCCCTTGGGTACACTTGCCTGCAACAGGATGTATGGAGATATTACTGGTTCCTGCTCGAGCAAATCGATGAACAACAGGGAAGACAAGTGATACAAGTGATCTTTTTCTGATTTGTTTTGTTTTTAGGGCCACAGCCAGTGATGCATAGGGTTACATGTAGCTCTTCACTTAAATATTACTGTTGGTAGTGAGGGCCCATATGGGATGCTAGAGATCAAACTGAGGTTGCCTGCTTCCAAAGGCCAATGCCCTCCCGCTCTGGTCCCCAGTTTTTCACATATTTTGTTTCCATCAGAAGACCCTAAACACACCAGCTGAGGCCTAAATATCAAAATAAAGAAAAAGAAATTTGTAACACGATTGCACTTTTAACCCTAGATTCTTTCCCCTTGCCATTGTTCTTCGAGACACACATATCTGCTGGGTCACTTGGTTTAGGTAGTGTCTGTGAGATAAAACTCTTTTCACTGTCACAACTAAAAGTGCTTCTGAGGTCTGGATAAATAATTCCAGGGTTGAGCACATGCTTCGCATGGAAGGAGCAGCCCAGCCTGGATCTCTGGGGAACACATGGTCCTTCAGCAACCATGCACTCACCCTCAGGCGCAGACCAAGCAGCAGCCCCCAAGGAACACCAGGTGTTTCAAAAATCAAAAAACAAAAGGAAGTTAATTTTGAAGAGTAGAACCTGTTCTCACAGGTTCCTCAGAGGATTTAACAGTAAACATCGTCACATTAATGGCTAACTTGCTTCATTTAATGATCTCACTGTGGGCCCCAAACAGTTGTTTTCTAATTACTGAGCTCTTTGTAGAGGCTCACATTTTAAATGACAGAGTTTCTGCAACTGACTCCCCCAGTAAGATTTTGTTGTCACCCTTTTTAGCTGAGGAGATTATTTAACTACTGTCATTATCATGTTCCTATTTGAGGAACCTGTGGGAGCTCAGCGCTTCCTCAGAGATCACTCATGGCAAGACTCAGAGGCCTATATGGGGATACCCGGGACAGAACCCAGGTCAACTGCATACAGGGCAAGTGTTCTATCCACTGTACTATCTCTCTAACCTCATTTTAATTTTTGTAGTAAGCGAAGTGGTTTGATTTTTAGAAATTTGAGAACAGTCATAGGGATAAGGAGAGGAAGAGAGGGAAAGTAAACATCTCAGGTTGAGATGAGGGTGAATCTCTAAGTTTTTTTTTTTTTTTTTTTGTTTGTTTGTTTTTTTGCTTTTTTGGGTCACAGCCTGCAATGCTCAGGGGTTACTCCTGGCTCCTGCACTCAGGAATTACTCCTGCCAGTGCTCGGGGGACCATATGGGATGCCGGGATCGAACCTGGGTTGACCACGTGCCAGGCAAGCACCTTACCTGCTGGACTATAGATCTGGCCCTAATCTATAAGGTTTTGAGATGGCCCCGCATGCTTTACCTGGTAGGGTTTTTCGAAATGCCCCACCTGGGACTTAGTTACCAGGATGTGGCTATGATGGTTATTTTCCTCTTGAAACAAAGTGTTTTCTACTGAGCAGTAGCCCTCTACACTGGTTCCTTCCTCAGTTATGGCGGGCAGGTCCTCACTAGCCTCTGAGCACATGCCGCTCTCTCGCATGACACAGACATTCATTGTCATCTTGCTCTTCCCCAACAGCAGATCCAGGAGCAACCATTTCCCCATAACACAAAGGTTACTTGGAGCTGATAAAGGATGTTTTGAAAAATCAAGATCTGTGGCTAGAGGTGCCGGAGCGATAGTGAAACGGGTAGGGAGTTTTCCTTGCATGTGACCAATCCAGGTTCAATTCCGGCATCCCAAATGGTCCTCCCGGAGTACAGCCAGGAGAAATTCCTGAGTGCAGAACCAGGAGTTAAGCCCTGAACATCGCTTGGTGTGATACAAAAAACAAAATAAACAAATAAAAGCTTTACAGCAAAAGCTATTTTGCTGGCACGATGTGCTAATTGGGACATTCAATAGGCAAAATTTCAATTTTGAATTGAAAGCAACTGAACACTAAGATCTCTCAAAAAATTTTGCCTCTATCTTAAGTGCCTTTGAGAACTTAGTAGGATCTGGTCCAGAAAGAGAGCTATTACCATAGAAATTAACTTATTTTTAAATTGAGCCTGTCCATCAGTGACTACCTTCTTTTCTTTATAATTTTTTTTTTGCTTTTTGCTTTTTTGGGGTCACACCCCCAATGCTCAGGGGTTGCTTCTGGCTCTGCACTCAGAAATTATGCCTCGTGGCATTTGGGGACCATATGGGATGCTGGGGATCGAACCTGGGTTGGTTACTTGGAAGGCAAACGCCCCTCCCCACTGTATTATTCCCAGCTCCTCTTTTATAGGTTTTTAGGCCTCACACGTTATCAACAGCAACTCCTGGTTCTGTGCACATGAACCACTCTTGAAAATCCCAGGAGATAATGTGTATTGTTGGGATTGAATCAGGGTCTGCTACATACAAGGCCAATGTCCCATTACTATCCCTCCTGCGATGTCTGTGTGGCTTAAAGCTACCAATGTACATCATAAAAAGTATTTTATATAAAGCAGACTGCAGTTAAGAAAGTTGGACACAAAGCATTTATGACAATGAGATGGTCTCCTGAGCACTTTCTGGAGTGACCCTTGAACACCAAGGTACCAGATAACTAGGACAAAATTGAACAACACTGCTTTTTTCCCCTTTGTTATTTTTGGGGTCACACCTGGGTATACTCAGGGGTTACTCCTGACTCTGCACTCAGGAATTACTCCTGGCGGTACTGGGGACCACATGGGATGCCAGGGATTGAACCTGGGTTGGTTGTGTGCAAGGCAAATGCTGTACCCGCTGTGGTATCCCTTCTGGCCCATGGACAAAACTGCTTTATCCACAGCAAATTTGAACAGTAGATGGAGGTAAGTAATCCCACCCAACTCAGCTCGATTTGTTAGTATCAAGAATAAACCTAAGTTCATTGATACACTGACAATAATTAAAGGTGCAAAAAGCACATGAAATTTTGTTTTGACTTAGTGAAATTTTTTTTTGTAGAACCATGTCTACATAATTACCTTCAAAAATGCCACAGTTATTTATTAGTGAAGCAAGACAGTTTTTATTGAACAATATTCACTTAGAAAGTTCTGAGGGGAGAGAAATGGAGAAAATACAAGATCAAAAGAACATGGAATGGAAAAAAAGTGAAGAAAACATAGACAACAAGCAAGATACGTGTTCAAGAGAGAACACAGACTTGAAGGGGATAGAGACCAGCAAGTGAGATACTTGTTCAAGAAAAAAACTTCGGAGCTCAGAGTATAAGCCAAAATACCATAATTCTAAAATAATTACAATTTTATTATTTGTGTGTGTGTTGCTTATGATTGAACTGAACATTTCACTCCTGCAAGGCAAGCGCTCTATCTCTGAGCCCCATCCCTCATCCAAGACCACAATCCGTTACTGTATTGCTTCATATCAGGTCACCGGCTCTTACAAATGAAAAGAGATTCAGGTGAGCTTTCCACCCTCATTGCTGAAGTAAGAGTCACCAATATTCTAAGTGAATATTGTTCAATAAAATCAGTTCTACTGATGCATATAGTATCAGTTCTACTGATACTATATGCATCAGTAGAAACCCCACTGTGCTGTATGATTTCAGTGAATTAGCAGGGCACACCTGGTACTTCTGTCAAGGACATGTGGTTCAGCATGGCACTGTCCACCACCCTCCAAGGAAGGGAATCACTTGATAGGGGACATCTCACACAGGGACCCTGCAGCCAGAAAGGAGCATCCAGAACAGAGAGTTCATAGCCAACACCTGGAAAAGAAACAATTTTTGGTACATAAGGAAAAAGCCAAAGTAAAAACAAAACACCACAATTTTGTTATTAATATTTTAAAATTCTTAATAGCCATGGATCTTTTTATTATTTTTAATAGAGATTCTATGGCTTACTATTGGTAATGGTTACTCATGCTCATAATTTCAACATCATATTTAACACCAGTGTACCCCTCCCCTCTCCCAAAAACCCCAACATCCCTCCTCTTACCTGCCCACCTCACCGCCAACTCAATTGTGTGGATCAGTTCTCTACCATTAACTGATTTCTTTGGTTTTCCCTGGTGGTGCTCTGGGCTTCCCTGCTTTGCACTTAGGGACCTCTTGTGGGACTGGGACAGCCATATGTGACGGAGAGGAGCCGGCTCAGGGTCTGCCAAGTGGCAGTGCAGACTCCCACCCCCTATACTACCACACTGAACCTATTTTTATTTATTTATTCGTCCATTCTTATTCATTCATTCATTCATTCATTCATTCATCTATTAATTAATTAATTTTGCTTTTTGGGTCACACCTGGCAATGCTGAACAACCAGGGGTTACTCCTGGTTTTTCACTCAGGAATTACTCCTGGTGGTGCTCGGGGACCATATGGGATGCTGGGAATTGAACCTGGTTTGGCTGCATGCAAGGCAAACATCCTACCCACTGGACTATTGCTCTGGTCCCCTCAATATTCTATTTTTAAAATGATATTTCCCATACAGTACTTATCCTCTCTAGTCATAGATAGGAAATACTGATCTAATGTTACTTGAAATAATCAGTTTATTCTATATTGTTATTTTATAATGTATTTGTGTAGTTTTGTCATAAAAATGTATTTATAAGGCCACACAATAGAACTATATTGATTTTGGAGTAGTGTATATTTGTATTTTCTTTCCTTTCCTTCTTTTAATATTTTTGCTCTAATTTTGTTTGTAGATAGTTTATGTTATAGGGATCAATTTCTCACCCCTTCAAAACATTGGTCACAGTCACCAGCAAAGTCCCATGGCCCTTTACCACACCCCTTGACCCTCTGTGTAATTTGATGCCCCTCCTTCTTCTGTTAACAAAGGTTTTGTAATTCAAGCCCAAGGGCTTCTCTTGTTTGTTTTTATTTTCTCTTTGTTTTTAACTTTTTGTGCCACACCTAGAATTGCTTGATACAGTTCCATTTTTGCTTCTCTGTGTCACTCCCCCACGTGTGCTCGTGGTTGGGGACTCCGTTGGAGTGTGATGGACCCAAATTTTTCATCCATCCCACTGCTGTATGTGGGATGACCGTATGTTGACCGTATGTTTCTATCTCTCTCCTCTGCTGCCATAGCTTTGGGTGGGAGTGGGCCTCCCTAGTGTTGCGCAGAGCCCCGAAGAATCATTTCAGTCCCAGTGAGTCCTGGTCAACGTGCAGGTTAATGCAAGGGTCTGAGTGGCAGTGCTGCTCAGGCTCTGCAGTGCATGGTGACTCATGCCACCTGGCATGGTCGAAGTCACTAGACCACATCTAGTGATGCTTGGAGGGACCACATGATCGCAGGATCCACTTGGTCACACCATGGAAGGTGCCTTACTCTCTGTAACACCTCTTTGGCTTTAGCACAATTTGTTTGTTTGCAGGGCCACACCTAGTGGTACTCAGGGCTTACCCCTGGCTCTGTGCTCAGTGGTCACACTCCCGGAGAGCTTGGGGCACCCTAATGTGGTACCTAGGATTGAATCCTGCATGCAAGGAAAGCACCTAATAGCGGTACATCACTCTGGCCATTTAGAACAAGTTTTAAGCTAATTAGACACAGCTGGACTTTATATTTATCATTGAAACTATCCCGTTATAAGTTGCTTAGCATAGCGGGTATTTCTGACACGGTGCTCAGGTGGTACACTTGTTCTTGGTGGTACACAGGGGGTCAAGTGATGCCAGAGATACAAATAATTCACTCAGTCTACTGGTCTATCTCTCTAGCTCTTATAAATATTTAAACTGAGATGTGTTATAGCAGTTAGATAGGAAGCAATTTCAAATACCACGAAGTAGCACTGGAGACTGCTAACACTGAAGATAGGGTGAAAGTTATAAATGCCACTAGTACTTTGGTAGTGAAACAATGAATATGTCTCAAATAGCCTTTCAGATTATACATCCTAAGCAAATGGGATGTATGTTGAGAGGAGCGAAGGAGTATTATCAAGTCATAAATCAGATTCTATTAGCACAGACCATATCCCTGGACTCCAAAATTTAGTTTAATCCTGGGAGCTTTTTCCTTACATAACCTGAACGTCCTCCTAACTATAAACATGTTCAGCCCTCTTTCCTTGGAAGGAACCACTGAACTTTTCTGGGTGTGGTCCTTCTAGCTTCATCAACTGCTGGTATAGATGCCCTGGTTAGAACAGAGACCGACAAACTGGTGCCAGGTTGGCTAATGATATCTTTCTAGGGGGGCAGCCTTAGAAACCAGCCTGAGGAAAGTAGAGCTGCCCACAGCTGCCAGTCTGGGTAAGCAGGAAGAAGCAAAAAGCCCATAACCCTTGTGAGTATTGGATAGGTTAAGAACATTGAAGGATCCCTGCTTCCTGATGCTGCTTCTCCCTACAAAAACTAAATTCTACATCCCAAGGAAAGATAATTCTCTTTTACTTATTATTATTATTATTATTATTATTATTATTATTATTATTATTATTATTTTGCTTTTTTGGGTCACAGTTGGCAATGTTCAGGGGTTCCTCCTCCTGGCTCTGCACTCAGGAATTACTGCTGGCGGTGCTCCGGGACCATATGGGATGCTGGGGATCGAACCTGGTGGGCCATGTGCAAGGCAAATGCCCTTCCTGCTGTGCTATCACTCTGGCCCTCTTTTACTCATTTTAAACACGGTTCATTCACTATGGATCCCTGTATCTCAGTGAGTTCTGTTCTCAGTCTGATGTTCTTATTAACCATAGATCCCCCTATTTCCCTGTGCGGCTCTATAGTTAGTACGATGGGGGTCTACCAAGCGGGAAGTATTTTCTTTTATATATATATATATTTTGCCTACCCTTGGCAATTGGATCTATCTGGAATCTATTATGGTTCTCTGTAGTTATCTAACTGCTTTACAGGGAACACCTAAAAAGAACTTTTATCCCATAGACTAATGTGGATTTAAAGGGGTCTGAGGCCGACGGCACAGAGCAGTAGGTATAAACGGGGGATAGGAAAGCCGTGATTTTCAAAACAATGATGTCAGGATTTCCTCCTGGGTGGAGCAGCAATGACCTCAGGATTTCCTCCTGGGTGGAGCAGTTGAGATTATGGAGTGAAAAATTTCAAAAGTTTCTAATATGAATTTAAGTAAATAAATGATGAATATCAAGTACTGGTGGAGGCTAAGACCTATCTATCTATCTATCTATCTATCTGTCTGTCTGTCTGTCTGTCTGTCTGTCTGTCTGTCTGTCTATCTATCTATCTATCCTATCTATCTGTCTATCTGTCTTTCTATCTGTGTCTGTCTGTCTATCTGTCTGTCTGTCTGTCTGTCGGTCCATCTCTCTGTCTGTCTATTTCTCTTTCTATACACATATAAAATTGGCTGTCAATCAGAGTCAACATGTTAGAGGAAATATAATTTCAAAGGCTTATACATTGCACTGCAGACACTTAGAAGGAAGAACTTCTAACCCAGTTCCACTTCTCTGGTAAGAGACTTGCCTGCCACAAAACCTGTGATCTCAGTTTCTTCTTCAACTCAGAGGACAATAAAAAAGCACTGAGGAGATTAATGGAGGCTCAATAGTGGAAGTAAAAGTTACACTTTGCATTTGAACACAGTTCCAGGGTGTACATCACTTGATCACTTGGCTTCCTAAATCATCGATTAACTTGAGCGGGCTCCAGTAACATCTCAATATATCATGTCACATGCGAGATAGCCCAAGGGTATCCTGGGTCCCACTTCAGGAACATAGAGTCTCAAACCATTCCATCAAGTGATGGGAATGAGGTCTATAATTGTTACTGGTATTTGGCATGTCAAATATGTCACGGTAGCTTGCCAGGCTCTGCTGTGCAGGTGGGATACTCTTGTAGTCACATCAAAACTCAAGCATTTATTGATGAACCCTGGGGCGCAAGCGGCCGCATGAGCCAGACTGTGATCAGCTCTTCTGCTGGGTGGAGCTCTGAGGAAAGGGGAGTCCGATGTGGAAAAATGGCTTGGGGTTCCCTCCGGCTTCTTGCGAGGGCTCTGCTGGGGTGGCGGGCCAGGGCTAGAACCCGCCATCCCTCTGGGTGTCTCATGATCAGCTGGGCACAGGGAGAGCAAGTAGCACCCTCTGCCCTGTGTGTGAGTCTCTGGATTGGCATACCTAGGCCAGGCTTGGAAAAGACTGCTGCAGGGTGGGTCGGTTACACAGGTGATTTAGAGACCCCGGGCCTGCAGGATCCATCTTGAAAGGGAATTAAAAAAAAAAAGAGTATGTAATATACTCAGCAGATCGCTGTTAAGATAGGAGAAAATTCAGTAGAAATAATACTAGTTGCAATGCCTTTACTAACTATACTAACTACAAGTACTACTAATTACTCATGGAATCACACCAGAACATGAAATTAAAGTGAACAAAATAAATTTAGGGATTGACTTGCTTCCTTTTCTTAGTATTTATTGGTAATACTGTCTTAATTCTGCCTTCTGATAACTGATAGTTAATTAAATCAATTTATAAACAAACACACATCTATTTAGATAAATAAAACAATCAGCCCCCAACTCTTTTCCTGCTAGATTGAATGCTAAACAGGTTGAGACGTTAGGCAATGTTGAATGTGTCGTTTGTGTCTTAGATATAATGACAAATAGGTTCAACTCTATGTTTAAAATACTGATTAAGTGGAGGTATCCTAGTAAACTTCAATGTATTTAATATAATTTTCAGTAGGAAAATGGCAAATAATTAATAAAAATGACAAGCTACAACCCTTAGAGAATTACAGGACAGCCCTGGCCACTCATCAAGATATGGCTATGCCTTGTGTGGTCTCTTGTCCACTTTTTATTACTTTTTTGTTTTGCTTTTTGGGTCATATCCGGCGATGCTCAGGGTTACTCCTGGCTCTGCATTCAGGAATTACTCCGGGCGGTGCTCAGTGGACCATATGGGGAAGCCGGGATTGAAACCGAGCTGGCACAGGCTGGCCACATGCAAGGCAACGCCCTACCCGCTGGGCTATCGCTCCAGCCTCATCTCTTGTCCACTTTAAAAACTTACATTATCATCTGTCTGTTGACAAGTCCTGAACCTATTTAGAGATAAAAACTCTTTTTTATAAGCACAAACATCAATTTAAGGGCAGGAGAACACTATAGCAGACTGGGTGTTTGCCTTGTATGCAGCTGACCTGGGTTCTATCCCCGGCATCCCATATGGTCCCAGGGGCACAATCAGGAATAATTCCTGAGTGCAGAGCCAGGAGTAACTCCTGAGCATCTCTGGGTGTGATTAAAAAATAAAAATAAATAAACAGATAAATAAATAAATTTAATTAAAATTGTTATATCTGATCACAGGTTGTTAAGTCCTTGTTTAAGAATTACTGCGTTTTTTTTGCTAATTGATCCATCTGTGATATTATTTTTGCTTGTTGAGTTTAGTTGGCTTAAATGAAGGGATAACACAGTGGGTAGGGCATTTGCCTTGAACAGGGCAGACCCTGGTTGGATCCCCAGCGTCCATATCATCTCCAAACACCGCCAGGTGTAATTCCTGAGGGCAGAGCCAGGAGTAACCCCTGAGTATCACCGGGGGTGACTCAAAAAACTAAAAAAAGAGTTTAGTATGCTTTCATACAACTTTGCATCCAATTTGGTGTGGTACTACTAGAATTTCAATATTGAGGTATTAGAGGGTGAACAAGGTACAGAGACTTCAGGATCTATGGTCTGGGCCAATGAGTTGACATGGTAGTGGCGTTGGGAAGTGGATTCGTGGTTATAGTACTTCCAGACGATGAGGTAATGGGGAAGCTACCTAACCTGTCTGGGGAAGTGCAAGAGATCTCAGTCTGAGCATTGGGTACCTGAAATAATTTGCAGTTTCACATCTCTGCAAAGAATATTCTTGAAGTAGAAGAGTTCAGCCCCTGACGTGGCTGTAGTGCAGCTGCTCAGTAGGTACTTGACTCACTTGCCTCCCAAGGGTGACTGAGAGTTTTCAGTTGTGGGAGCAATGTTTCCCATGAATTTTAGCTGCTTTGGCATGCATCCCTGGGAGGCAGTAGACATCGAGAAATGGGCTAATAGGTAAGTCAACATGGCGGTGACTGTGGGAGATGGTCATGGCTGTTGGGACTTCTAATCGAATGGGGGTTGGAAAAAAAGCAACACATTTGACTTAGAAAAACAGCACAGTTTCTCAGTCTGGACTTGGATACTTTGAAATTATTCTGTTTGGCATTCTTAAAAAGAATATATGTGAAATGGTGGAATTGAGCCTTGGCATGACTGCAGAGATGGGG